>OZ010788.1:662753083-663062083 GCA_963932465.1 Maratus speciosus
TCATGAAAAAATATTCATAAGTTTTTGAGATATCGTGCGCGTTATGCCCAAAAACGTGATTTGGAGAAAAATGGTTTCAAAGTTTCCGAAACAACGCTTCAGCTACTGAACGTGTATAAATGCAAAAGCCATAACTTCAGTTCTAATAGGAATTTCAAGGAAACAATTATATCAAAATGTTCAGAAAAAATAGGAGTTTAACATCTAAAAAAATTAAAATTTGGAAAATTTTAAAGCTTTAAGAGTCCTGAGACCCCTTCATTTTATGGTCTATAAACGTTCCAATTGACTTTTTTTAATTTGTTATTATTATTATTTATTTATTTTATCTTTAGTTTTCATTAAATATATTAACATGTAAAGATTCGCACCTAAAATTGTATTTATATAATTAAACTGATTTATGTAAAAATATTAAACAAGAAAAAAAAAGATTTCCGAAAGAAATTACTACGTAGACACTTATTCTACTTAAAAATAAAGAATCCCAGACTTTAAAAATTCATATTAAAAATATAAAAGAATATTTTGAATAAACCATGAAATATTTCAATGAAGAAACAAAATTAAAATAATATATTTGTTCACTCATTTAAATTTATATCTCTGTTAAAAATTGTAGATATTCATTGAAATAACTGTAAATAATTTTAAATAACAACAAAAGATTTTTGGTCTATAGACATATAAATACGCGGGTTTTTTTTTTTTTTCATTATATATTTAAACATGCAAAATTTCGAAGTTAAAAAAGCACTTATATGCTACAAAACATACATTTAATTCATATTTTTCCTAAATTTAAATTATTATACATATTCTTTCAATTGCGGTTCAAAAATAATTGACAAAAATTTACTTTCTGAAAAACAAGTCCGCTTGCCAAAGTAAGAAAAGCCGCTTGCCAAAGTATGAAATTTATCCGATTATAAACTGTGGCTTAAACTTTGCGACTGATTTTCTCAAGACCCCCTGGGTGTTGCGCTTTATGACGGTCATATATTTATATACTATCTATACTCTATCGAAAAACAAATATTCATCGCATTCGGTGAGTCCAACCTCGGACCCTCTCCTTGTTAGTGCACGTAGCGCAGCAGTGCATGTTCAGAGGCAGCCCTCTCCCTCCCCGTTCATCCTACGTCATAATGTCATACTATATCCTATTTGTTGCAAATTTTGTCTAGTTTCTGAATTTCGTAATGCTTTTCCCCTAAAACAATAAGAAATTTAAGTTAAAAAACTATTTTGGGGGGACTTCGGGGGCTAAATTTTGGGGGTAAGTTATAAATTCGGATTCAGCGACCCAAAAAACTTAAAGTAAACCTTATAGAGAAAGTTCGGAGGGGAGATGGGAGGACGAATGTAAACGTGTGAGTGGTTAAGTGGAACTGCGCAACTTAGTCCACGCAGCACCGCTGCGCATGTTCCGAAACAGATCCCCCCTTCCCCTTCATCCTAAGTCATTATGTCATATATCTAATTTGTTGCAAATTTTGTCTACTTTCTGAATTTCTAGATACTTATTCCCTAAAACAATAAAATAATTGATTTTTTTAATAAAAATCTTTTTTTTTGGGGGGGGGGGCATTTTACCAAAATTTGGGGGGGGGGGGGGCGTTGCCGGGGGAACTTTTGGTGGGAAGTTACAAATTCGGATTCAGCGACCCAAAAAACATAAAGTAAGCCTATTTCCAGAACTTCCATTAATTTTGCCAGGTAAAATCCTGGTATTGCCTGGACTATAAGGCGATTCATAAAATGGGAATTTACCGAAAATCGGTCATCAACCATCAAACAAGATTTTAAACATTAATTTTATGTTTACACTAGAAAAAATATTTAAAAATTTTTATGTATTATAAATGTTTTTCGAATTATTGATGCAGTACATTCAAGTACGGGAACTCATGTAATGGCATGAAAAATAACAAAGAAAACCACATTCCTAAGAAGTGTATGAGATAATAATGAGCCGATAAATTGTACAACAGATGAGTCCATAACAAACGGGTTCTAGATTGTAGGAGTTTTGATCTATTATCACAGTTGTGATACAACATCGATTCCATTCTAAAAATGCCATTTTGGTATAAAACATTTTAAAAACAATTTAACCGCTTAACTTTTTTTTTTGTTGTTGTTGTTTTTTTTACACAACAATTTAAAATTAGGACCCGTCATCACTTTTTTAAACTATAATATCTGGCGTTGTCCAATCAAAAAATGCAGGCTAAACAAACCAAATATTACAGTTAAAATTAAGTGGTATCCAAAAGCTTTTAGTATCGAAGATAGCAATTTCTTTTTGCCTGAGCGGCACTCCGGCTAAACAGTTAAGGGGTTAAACTTCAGCACTGGCTGCAGTTACATTGAATTTTAAAGGACATTTTTGTTTTCCCTTTAGAATATCTATGTTTTCCCAACTAATATCAGACTGATCCCCGAACTATGTTAAAAACCTATGTTAATTATCATATTCTTTCTGATTCAACATTCCTTTTTCTATACACATACAAAACGCACAATGATGGATGTTGTTTCATACGAAAGGTTTTTGAACATACTTTTGACATACTAGCGCAATCATATTTCCTGCTTACGTTGTTTGTTAAAAGGGCATAGCCGGATAACCGTTGAAACATGCCTTTTAATCAAATTCCCCGATTTTTTCCCCAGACGTAGCTACATATCTGACAATATATTTCCCTATTATCATCCTATAAATTTTGATATTTAATAAGATAAAAATGTTTTTTCGATTTTTTTAAAAACGGATTTTCTCAAAAACCGATGCACGGAATTTCACGTCATTAATTGAGGATATATAGACACCAAAGATGCATAACTGGTAATTTTTGTATAATTTTCTGTTTATAAAAACCGTGTGAAATAGCGAAATAAAAGTAAAAAAATAAATAAAAATCATATCTTATGTTTATCCGGAAATTACCATTTTCTTGTAAAAAATTCCCCATATGTGCCCGTATATTCTATATAAATGCCGAAAGTTTGCGTTGGGTACTACATATAAATATTTACAAAAAATGTATATTAAAATTATTAAAATTCATTTTAAGGCGTTATTTTGGGCGGAGCTAATCAACTTCCACACCCGAAGAATTTTTGGTATAAACAGTTACACAATTGCTGTATTTTAAATTTTAATGAACACATGAGCAACATTCTCAACACTGTCGATATCAAAATGAACATGATGTTGAAAAACATGGCTTATATGCTTAATGGAATCTAAAATATATCAGTTGACATATTGTCTGCTGACTTTGTTCCAAAAATACTTCGGATGTTGAAGTTAAGTACCTCCACCCCAAATACGCCTTAAAACGAATTTCAATAATTTTAATATACATTTTTGTAAATATTTATATGTAGTACCCAACGCAAACTTTTGGCATTTATATAGAATACATGGGCACAAATGGGTAATTTTTTACAAGAAAATGGTAATTTTCGGATAAACATAAGATATGATTTTTTTTTCGCTATTTCACACAGTTTTTATAAACAGAAAATTATACAAAAATTACCAGTTATGCATCTTTGGTGTCTATATATCCTCAGTTAACGGTATCAAAATCCGCGCAGCAGTTTTTGAGAAAATCCGTTTTTTAAAAAATCAAAAAAAACATTTTTATCTCATTAAATGTCAATATTTATAGGGTGATAATAGGGGAAATATATTGCCAGATATGTAGCCAAATCTGGGAAAAAAAATAAAGAAATTTGATTGAAAGGCATGTTTCCAATGCTTATCCGGCTTATGCCCTTTGCAGTTACTTAAAAATTAAAGGAAAAACACATCAGCGTCAAACCACAAATATTGCAATTAAAAAGTCGTATTCGTGTCCAATTGTACTTGCTATTATTAAAGCATTAAGTATGAAATTTGGGATTACAAACGGTGAATATTCATGAAAAGTTACTGTCATGAATAACACAAAAAATTCTATTCTCTTTTAATGATGGAAGATTGCCCCGCTGGTAATCGCGCCCTTTTGTTGTCAGAAGTTTCATACGTAAATAAATTTCACATTTCCCTGGTACATATTCAAAATTGTACCCCTTGCACATTTCTACGCGATCCTTATACTATTTATTTTTCTATAAAGGAGTTTTATTGCAAATTGATAAGCTTTATGTAATGTTGTTGATGGGCGATGTCGTCAGCAAAAGGATTAAAAGCGAATGTGGAAAGAAAATGGAATGTTGACACATGCACACAAAAAAACAAAATACTCTGTTGCGCCAAACTATATTTCTAAAATATGCTAACTAATGTGCACCACGTAATGAACAATTTAATAAGTTGGGAAACAATAAATTTAAATAAATTTTGTTTTTTTCTTTAAAATTATTTTTTAAACGATTGCTTTGCGTTTAAATAATAATTTTGTGTCGATTCGAACAAACATGCATTGATTTAATATTGAAGAGTCATTATTATTCTTTTGTATAATCTATCTTGAGATACATGAAATGAATTAATTTTGTTACTGCTATTCGTGCTTCATTTACGTTATTCTATAGCAGTATATATATATATATATTATAATATCTTAAAAAAATAATATAAAACACACAATACCGTAAAACCGGACCGCAGAAAATTTATTTTTCATTAGGTGCAGAAATAATACTAGATTAAAGGCAACTCCTTGTGTTTTGTTTCAACGACATGCTATAGATGCTTTTATATTATTATAATAAGAAAGAAACGTATATTCAATAAAACAAATAAATACGGATGTTTTAAAACGAAATAGGAAAATCATAATAAAATAATAGTTAAATGCAGTGTCTGAAAAAGTTTAAACAACATTATAAATTGCATTTTAAATCAAGTTAACGATGGTTAAATATTATGATATCTATTTTAGGAACCACCAATAAATTCCTTAAAATATTATATTCTATTTTTAAAGCTTTTATACGGGAATCCATTTAAAAATATTAAAAGTATAATTAAAAAAGTAAATAAATACAGTTGCTGATAAAATAAAGCTTTTGTTATAATGTCGGGAACATATGAATGATTTTCCTTTTTATATATAAATGACCAATAAAACGCGAAATCTTTAAAAGTATTCTTATAATTTATAAAGCGGGAAGTAATTTATATTGTATTAGTTGGCAAATGCATGAGACACAGTGGGTTATCTGTTGTCATTAGACAAATGTGTTCTTCAGTGTTATGCGCCAAAACATACTGACAATTTATAAAGTTAGAACAATTATAACTCCCTAAATTTTGATCTTAGAAGAGTTGAATTTTATGTGTTTCGCTTGTTAATGCATGGGAAGTAATTTTCTAATTAAAACGTAAAGGATCGCTTGAAACATAAATTTCGTAATTACTTATTAACCCTCTCGCAGCGTAACCCGAGATTTCATCGGGCATGCATTTTTCCGTCTAATTAACCCTCCTTGATTATTACCATCAGTAATTTTTTTATTGTAAATTTTGCCTTATTTAATCGGAGCATTTTCCCGATTAAATTATACAAAAATTTTTGTTTTGAGAAAACGGGTGACAAAAGAACATTTATGCATAGTTGCAGATCTCCCAGTTTTATTATACCAGTAAATTGTTGCAGAAAACAAGTATTTCTGCATAAACATATTGGTATTAAAAAAATCCGGAATTTGGCAACTATGTTAAGGTAACGGTTTTCACGCAAATGGATTTTCATATATGATGAAAACCAACAATTGAAAAAGTTTTACAAGTGGAAATTGGAATACCTCTAAGGTTGAGGAATGAGCTATTTTTCAACGATATAAAAATGCCCTGTATATAATTTAAAAAAAATAAACAAAACATACGCTTTTAAAGTAAACTAGTCGTTGGGGGGCCACCGTAATACTTACCCATTATGGATATAGATAATATAAAATATGAAAATAAAACATGTGATATTTGCTAAGCATTGTACCATGTTGCTTTTATTCATGATTTAATTTATTTGGACTCCTTGAAATATATTTTATAAAACCCCTTAAGCTAATATTATTTTTTGTTGCATTAAAATATCTCAATTTGTTGATTTTCTGTAAGCAAGTAAACGCTATTGGTTTACGATGGAAGTCTATGGGAATTTGGCGAAATATCAGAGATACCGCCAATTTGGCGTACCTTTGGCGACTCATTTTGGCAGCCAAATTTGGCGATATACCGCCAAGTTGGCGACAAATTTGTCGGTATTTGGCGGCAAAACAGGGTCCTACCTATGGTAAACCCCCTTATATGTATGGAGAGGCATTAAATGCTGGACATTTACGATAAGCCATTATTGACATATAATCTTACAGTTTGGCGATAGTTTTTTGGTCGGCGGGATAATCGAGTAGTACCGAATTGCGTAAAAGAAACATCCTTATAACTCAAAAAATTATAATCCTATTAACTAACAGTTTACTGCGTCGGATAAGGCGTCTCATTTCCACTTAAAATATATCTTTGAATTGAAATTTGAATGAAATACAGGGTCATGAAAAATCGAAGAGTGTGAAAAATAGAATTATACATATCTCGGCAACTAATTATCCGATAAAGTTCATTCATGATGCAAAATTTATGTTTTTTTTATTGTTTTTTATATTCACTCCTTCAAATAAACAATTTCGAAAAATTTTGTATACCTTTTATCAGAACGAATATTTCAAGAGTCCGAAAAAAATAGTTCCGGTTAATCGAACTTACTGATATTCAATAGGCTTCTTCCCATTATTACTCACTAAGTACACTTTCCGATTTTTAAAACGTTTACAAGACTTACCGTATACTATGTATGATGGATAAGTAAAAATAAATGAGACAGCATAATGAAAATATTATTAAATAAAGAATCCTATTTAACGGACAATTTCACAAATAATTCTTTCTTAGAAGAATTTGGACGTTTGCCATACAAATACTGTCTAGAATTTAGTGAAGGGAAAAGTTTATGTAAAAGGCTTATGTGATTTATCAAATTAAAGTCAAAAGCATTTTTCTGAATTAGAATGAAATACGAAAGTACTTTTTCTGACAAAGGACATTTGATATTATGTTATTAAGGCAAGTAAAGGGTGCGTAGAGTTTTGTAAATATTTTAAGGGAATTTTTTGCTTTATTTAATTACAGAATTCACACATTCAACGAATAAACTTTGTGAATGTTGAATTCAGCGATTTAAATTATGAAGAGACTGTTTCTAATCTTAAATCAATACGCCGTACGTGTTAAATGTCTTAGTACAGAATAGCGCCAAACAGATGAGCATTACATGGACAATAAAAATTTAAAACCAGCTCCGAAAGTTAAAGTACCTTTAAAAAAAAATCTACAACCAAAATCGAAACAGTAAAATCAGTCCTATTTAGAGATCGAGCTCAGCTATCCTATGAAAAAAAAATCGTACAAAATATTCAAATTTAAACGAGAAATTCGAACACACCCTACCCATAGGTTTAACATTAACGAACGGGTAATGTCATGTGGGTGAAGAGACCGCTTTATATGTTGCTTTTCCATTAAGCTATCAGTGTTGATAGCTTTTGCATGGAGTGCTTTTCTTATAAGAACCTCAGGTACATTACACCCGAAATTTCAATTATAAAATATTTTTCTGCTTATTATTTTTCCGGTGTCATTTCAAGATATTGTACAGTTTACAGACTCATATATACTGTATTTATCGTAGGCATCGTACATGCTTTATTTTATGTTTTTTTCTATTAATAATAATTTAACCCCTTGGGGACGAGCGGCACGTATACGTGCCGGAAATAGGCCTAACGATCCTCGTTTATCCTCACCAGTAAAATTTTACTGTAAAATTTGCCTTATTTAATCCGAACAGGTACTGAACAGGTACTGAACAGGTAATCAGCATTGAGGGGTTTCCTAGCTGTTATCAGCTTAAAACCCAGACTAGGAAATTAGAATGTCTTATGTTTTAATGAGCCATTGGGATAAAGTTAAACTGTAGCAATGCTACTATAAGAATATAGAAGTTTACAAGAGAAAAATAAGAAAATTAAGGAAAAAAGGAATAAAAATAAATTTAAGTAAAAACTTAAGAAGAAAGTAAGTTAACAATAAATCTTAAGAAAATTTACATGAGTCTTAAAGTAATTAAAGTCTAACTGTAGTTGTAGAACTACTATATGGATATTTGAAAGTTAAAGTTAGTACTGTTCAGTGAAACACTCATCAAGCAAGGGCAAGAAAAGCTAGGGTGGCAAGACCACAACATCCAACCAAAAAAAGGGACAATTCAGGGCCATACATTTTATTTTTTAAGTTTTTCTGTTTTTATGGTCTCTATGTATATAGAGAATTTTTTTTTTTTTTTTTTTTTTTTTTTTTTTTTTTTTTTTTTTTTAAAGAAAAGCAAAGAAGAAGAAAAAAAGAGAAGGCAAAATTAGCGAGGAGAACTCAGATGTTACTGAGTGTCCATAATTATGGAAAACCTGGGCCGTTTCCGATGGTGGGGTTCAAAAGCGTCATAATCCGGTAGCTCCGCTACAATTTCATTAGGGAGGTCAAAAATTTTTTCATAAAATTTTTTGGCTAAGTCGTTTATGCGTTTACGTAATGTAGTAGTTTTAAGGTCTCTACGGACCGTGGAGTTGCGAAGGTAACGAGATGCGTTACGGACAGTACGCAGGTTGGAATTGTGCAAGCGACTAAGGTTGTCCATAGTGGTCTTACAAGTGAAGCCCCAGACCGGACTGGCATAGGTGATGATGGGAAGGATGCATGAATTATAGAGGATTAATTTATTGTGAACAGACAAGGTTTTACTGTTAAGGAGAGGTTTTATAGAGTTAAAGGCTCCGGCGACTTTACCTCTGATGGAGAAAGTGTGCTTTTTCCAGGTTAGGCGGCGGTTCAGAATGACCCCAAGATACTTAGCTTTGTCTGACCAAGGGATAACAGTGTTGTTAATAATGATTCTGTTAGGGAAAATTATTTTGCGAGAGAAATATACTGCAGTAGTTTTAGTTTCATTTATGACAACGCGCCAAAGCATGCACCAGTCCATGAAGTCATCAACATGAGTCTGTAGGTACCTGTAAAGAGTATACGGGTGGTGTGCCGAAGCGTAAATACAGGTGTCGTCCGCATAAAGAGCGAGGTGAGTGTGCAAGGAGCGTGGGATGTCGTTAAAGAAAATGTTAAATAAAAATGGGCCCAACACGCTCCCCTGAAGGATGCCCGCTAGGATAAGGAGAATAATAGATAGAATGTTGTTTATGCGGACTTGAAAAGAGCGGTCGCAAAGGTACGAATATATTAAATGTATAAGTCTGGGATGAAAACCGAGCTGAATTAATTTGTAAATGAGGCCCTTATGCCAGACCTTGCGAAATGCCTTTGCGACATCAAGAAAGATGGCAGCTGCGGGAATTTTTGCATTGAGTTTCTCGCTGAGAAACTCAACAACCCTAAGAAGCTGGTGTTGTGTTGAGTGTTTTGGGCGAAAGCCGAACTGCTCGGGCATGAGAATGTTGTGCTGCTGAATGAACTCCTGCAACTGGGCACGAATGACACGTTCCACCACTTTACTGATAAAGGTAGCAAGGAGATAGGTCTGTAATTAGTGGGGTCAGACAGGTTAGTTCCAGGTTTTGGGATAGGAGAGATTATAGAAAGTTTCCAGGGTTTAGGGAAGTAGTTATGTTTTAAGATAGCATTAGTGAGGTCAGTGATATAGATAATGCAATTAGGAGGAAGGTTTCTAAGAGCAGAGTTAGTAATTTTATCGTATCCTGGGGTTTTACGCTTTTTGAGTTTTTTGATAATATTGTGGATAACAATAGGTTGAATTTTAGGGGGAGGATCTTGAGGGGGGTTAGCCAAAAAATTCCGAACTGTCTCGTTAACATGATCAAGGTGAGCTTGGTTTGCAAGGTTAGGATTAGGAGAAAATTGGGTGGCATAAGAATTAGCAAGCATGTTAGCTTTTTCTTGGTCAGTATAAGCGGTAACATTATTAGATGTGAGGGGGGGGATGGAAGTGTAGTGTTTATTCAGTTTGCGTTTAAGAATCCAAAGAGAGTTGTCCTCGTATGATAAAGTTTTGAGAAAGTTGTTCCAACTTTTCTGTTTTTCTTTATAAAGACTGTTTTTGATTTTATTGTTTAACCTATTGAGAAGAGGTTTAATGGAGGGGTCTCTTGAACTTTGAAATTGTCGCCGGAGCCGATTACGCTGTTTGATAAGGTTGTAAATATAACGGGGTGGGACAAAGGCAAAGTTATTTTTGAAGTTGTTAAATGTAGAAAAATTTTGAGCATTAGTGATATGGGAGTTTAGATGTTCAACAGCCGCATCAATGTCAGCGGTATTATTAATATCAGGGAGGGTGATGTCCTGAGAGTTAAGGTAGTTAGTAAATTTATTCCAGTCAATAGCCACGGAGGGGGGGGGGGAGAAAGAGGATTAATAATATCTATTTTAAAGCAGACAGGCAGGTGATTAGAGGAGAGGTCGTTAATAACTGTAGAGTAGATAGGGTAAGGAAGATTTTTGGAAAGAGCAAGATCAATGATAGAGTCCCGGGCGCCAGGCAATTTGGAAATGTGCGTTGGTCTGGGTGGTGCATGAAGATTTAATTTTAAGTTTTGGACTAAGTTGTGAAGAGAGGTACCCCGCCGAGAATTGCCATGGCAATTCCAGCGTCTGCTTTTGGCATTGTAATCGCCTACAAAAAAGCAGTGGTGATGTTGTGAAAAAAGCTGTGTAAGGCTATTAACAGGTAAGTTACCAGTGGGTGGAGCATAAATAGAAGCTAAATTAATATTGATATGAGGAAGTTTAAGATTGATACTGGTATACTCAAGATCATTATAGGTGTGGTTGTGCGATTGGTAGTGTGGAAGATGGTTCTTGATGTAAATAGCGGTACCTCCTCTGTGCGTACCATCCGAACGAGGTGTATGGAATATCCTGTACCCAGGGATGTTAATGTTGAAGGTGGGGTTGAAAGTCTCTTGAAGGAAAATAACATCAACTTGAGGATGTTCGTGCATAAAGAGTTTAAGTTCATTAAATTTATTCTGCAGGGAGTTACAGTTCCAGGAAATAAAAATAAGAGAGGAAAAAGTAGGAGAGGAATTACTCATCATTAAATGTGTTAAATTCCGTGGCTAAAGTTTCTATAGCACTCATAAGGATGAGTATTTTTTCTATTGGATCTTGTATATTTTTAGTTTGGTTAGCAATATTTTTGAAACATTGGATGAATTTGTTAAATTTTAGGAGTTCTTTCATCTCCTTGAAGGTCTTAAATATTTCTTTTAAGTCATTAGCATAATTAGAACTACTGGGTTGATCTGGTGTTGCATTTTGAGTGTCATTTGGCTTATTTGGTGTAGTGTTTTCGGGGTTAGGGTCTTGGGAGGGAGAAGGGAGCGGAGCCGGGGCTTCAGTAGGTTTTTCTTCTGGTTTTTTGGCCTCTGGTTTACGGACATAGTTATATGTTGTTAAGAGTTCCGCCATTGCGTTTGGAATGATTTTAGGGTTTTCTTTTCGGACGGTTTTGGGGTCCTGCTGTTTTTTATGAAACTGGGGGGTTTTGGGGCAACCACGGTAAGTAGCCACGTGCTCGCCATAACAATTTGAACATTTGGGGATGATCTTTCCAATTTTATTGCACTGGGGAGTTAAATGCTCTTCCGAGCATTTGGCGCATTTTGGCGGCAGGCGGCAAATCTCGCTGGAATGTCCAAATTTCTGGCAACGATAGCATTGCTTTACGATGTTGGTGCCTTTAAATCGCTCAATATCTACTTTAATGTAGCAAATTTCGTGAATTTGGTAGATTTCTTCGAATTTTTCACGTGGGAGGACATTGACGACGTAGAGGGGCATAGGACGACCGGTCTTCCTACTTTTCATCATTGAGGCTCTATTGGCCACGAAATTATGTTCTTTAAGAGCTTCAATTATGACCTGGGGGTCGGTATATGGGGGGATTCCCCTAATGACGACTTTCCTGGGGCGCTGTTCCGCGGGGCTCAGGGTTGTATATGGAATTGTTTTAGAATCAAGATAGTCCTGTGTTTTTCGGAAATCTGCATCAGTTTTACAGTGGATTTTGAGTAATTCACCGTCTAATTTAATCAAGGGATTGCTGTCGTTGAGTTTTTTAATCTCACTTGCAAGCTCCGTCCACTTGCCTTGAAACTCAATATAGAAGGGGTGGATTTTTGGTTTTTTAGGGACTACTTCAGTAGTGGAGCTACCGGCTGACACACCTTGAGAGGGCTCAGAAGAGTCCATGTTATTTTCGTCTAGGTATTTTTCAGATATACTAGCATACTTATTCTTTAAGGGGATATTAGATTTTAGATCATTTCTCCTACGTTTTAGTGAATTAGCGGGGGTGAATCCGTCATCTGAGTTCACCGCAATTGCATTGAGTTTTGTTAATATGTCAATTAGATCATAGTCATGATCATAGATAAAAGTTTTATACTCTCTTAGTTGACTTAATTTTAGGGGGTCAAATGGCTCATTAAACAAAAACATAAGATTATTGAGAAGATTACTCACGCTAGTCTTATGCTGAGGATTCGTCAGGTAGTCTTCTTCACTTAAAAGTCTCATTATGTAGTTGTCACAATCTTGCAGGAATTGCTGTACAATCATTCTTTGGACTTCATCCGCTACTCCGGGAAATTCCATCCACGCAGCAGCTAAATCAGATTTCTCCTCTCCATTCAGGATGCGGAGTGCATTGTCAGAAAATTTAAGCGGGTCCTCAGTACCCATTATTATCGTCGGTGAGCTCTCTATATTATACTACTATGATGCATCAAGTCCAGTAAACAGTCACCTATTCGTACGAACTAGTTTCTATTACGTGTCACTATCAGCACCACAACTCATGCGAAGATACTTGCAAAAGATCACGCAAGTTCTAAAAACATCGAACTGCGAATACGATCTCTTGAGAATAAAACGACCAGCAAGCAGTAAACACGTCTGTTCCCTCCAAGAGGCACCAGTAGACTGAATTATTTAATCCGAGCATTTCACCGATTTGAATAGGCACAAACTTTTGTTTTTTAAAACCGGTAGCAAAGTAATAAACATTTCGTAAACGGCTCCCGTCGCGAAGGTGTTAAACAATTTATGACAAAATGTATGAGGCGTTAAATATTAAGAGCGAACATGGCTTTTTTTTTTTTTTTTTTTTTTACCTTTAATCATAAGATGGAAGACTGTGGCATCTGGTACAATCTCCTGCCACTATCCAATTCGCCTCTAATACTTTACTTTATAAATCGAACTAACAATCTGTCAATAATTATAGATGTGTGCATTAAAACAATTCGAAATTCCCATTTTATCAGTTCGCCCCAATTATGTGCAACGTCTAATAATAAAAATGAATTTAATTTTACAAAATTATAGTTTTAATCAATGTTTAAAATATTCATTTACAATAACTAATTTTTATTTTCCACATTTATATTCAGTTATACTTTTCTGAAAATGCGCAATTTTATCTCATGCAACTTCTTATATTATTCTTTAATTCCCATGCTATTAGTATTAGTTAACAATGCATCATTAATATTATTCTGTATTATTGAGTTAACAAAAAAATTATACACAACATTTCGAGTGGAATAACACTTTAACCCTTTCCGGCGCGGAGTAATTCTGTTTATAAACTGCTGAAATAATGGACTAACACCAAAATTGAAAATCGAATTTATTAGAAAATACGAACTTTCTTATTTTTCACGTATATTATTTTTCTAGCATAATTTATTCTCCCACATATTTTGCTCAAAGTCTATTTTTGAAGAAAAAAATTTTGCATACTTTTGCATACAATAGTTTTAAAAGAAACTTCAAACAAAAAAGGGTCTCTAGTTTTCACATGGAGAATATACAATATTTTGAGTTGTGAGTGAGGGGATAGTTTACCTTTTCTTCTTCTTTTTATTTTAAAAAATAAAAAAACTCAAAGGGTGGCATTTCAATGTTCAAATCAAAGTACATTTTAAGAAAAAAAATAACTGCATATTTAATTAAAAGCTTGAAAAAATTTAATTTTACTTACTACTTTACTTACTTATCCTACTACTTTTTTAAATATTAATATTTTTGTCCAATTAAAAAAAAAAAAAAAAAGTTTTTCAAATGTGTATTACACAAACTGTGCATGGGTTTTTAGATACATCGAATATTATATTGAATGTATTTTTTTTACTGATATAAACAGTGTAAAACGATGAAACTTAACACATCTTCACATACTTAAAATAAGAAAAAACCTAACGTCTTAATTCCATGCGCAGATTTATTACATATATAATAAAGAACACCTACAATAAAGTTTAAATCTCTATCTAAAATACAAAAAACGCCTTAACCTTTTTTAACCCTTAAATGCATAGGGTAGAATGCGTTCCCGAAATTTCATAATTCAGAGAATCGGAATTCATACCAGAAAATATAAATGGTAAATTTCAGTTTATTTAATAAAATGGCTGTTATTAAATGGAGTGAAACTTTCTTTTTTATTTTTCTGGTGGAATAGGGAATATGTGAATAAAAAATCCAATAAATAGGGAACAATTATTGCATCAAAAACGATACCATATGCATTTAAGGGTTAAAACATGAAAGTGAAGAAAATATGAACATGGAGAAAAAGCGAATTAAAGTTTTAATTTGTGTGGATAACTGCGCTGGATGTATTAACACAATTTACAGTATATCGCGATATAATTGCAGTATAGATAAAAATGAGGTGTCAAAATATTCTCAATTAAAACGGGTTTCATTTAATTAAACAAAAACATTTTTTTGATCCATTTTGAGGTAATCTGTGCCCTTAAAACCAAATGATTTAACGCATGCTTCCCGGGTTGCATAACAAAATGCCCAGTGTACATAAGTGATAAACAATAAGCAATAAACATTTCTAAATTGTTTTTAATATATGTCTTACATTTTATATATTGTATTCTAAATTGCCGACTAACATTAGCAAAATACATTTTTATTTTTAAAAAATAACTACGTATTTAAGAAAAGTTCTAAATCTTATTAAAACGGTATTTTTCTGTTAGCCTTATGTCAGCGGCCCCCTGATAAATGAGGAAAACACAAGGTTTAAAGCTTATGTTTTCCATTTTACACATTTTCTTGCTACAATAAAAACTTCTACTATTAATCTATAATATTGTATTTTTATGTTGCCCGAATACAATGTGTTAAAGAAAGGTTAAAACTTGTCAGCACATGAAGACAAAAATATTTGGAATTTTTTTTCTCTAAAATTGTTTCTGTTACGTTATTATGTTCGTTATTGCATTTGTTTGTGAAGAAACAAGTGATAGATCACATCCACTGAGCCGCGTATATCCTGTTATTCTAGGAAACAAGAAATAGCTTACTGATGAATGCTACAGTTTTTCATCGAGCCTCTGATTTGTTTTACCAATGGAATGCAACATTAGGAAGAAAAACAGTTTCTCTTACAACTCCTTAAATCAGTGTTTTTGTAATTGTTGTGTTTGCAAAATAAGAAGTGAAATATTTTATTTCTTTATTACGTGGGTTACAATGATTACAATATTTATAGTAGTTTTCTAAAAGGTTTTGTATATGAAAAACGCAAAAATATTCTAAACTATGTTGCCATGTAAAATATATATATATATATTTTTTTGTCTTTTAACAAACATAATTTTTTAAAGGGTTAATAAAATTCCTTTTTCATAGATTTTTAAAATGTGCACTTCATTTTACTATAAAAATACTTCTAAAATCTCCTTTTATTTTCGCCTGTCTCTTTATGGTATATATGTTCAAAAAGTTTCTATTGTAGTTCACATAAAGGAAAAGTTTGATAGCTCAGTGCTGGAAATTTGGCGCAGAGGTGGAGCCTATTGACACCACTAAATTTTAGTAGTATATTTCGGCTTATCTAATGACAGAATTTCTGAGTTTTTCTTAAGCTGAAGAATACTATAAAAATTTTGTGGTATCAATAGACTCCGCCTCTGCGCCAATTTTCCACCACTGATAGCTATAAAAAATGTTCTTAAATATATAATATGTATTTAAATATAATGGAATTTCTTCTGAAAATGATAGGTTGTTCAATTTGTATTTAAGTAATTTACCAAACTTTCAGTTCTATTTTTGTCATACTGCAAAAAAGAGCAGACAATTAACAAAAAAATAATAACTGTCAAATTACTCATAGACGAATGACAATCTAAAACTTTCGAAATTCAATTATTTAACAGAATTCTTAAAATAGATTACAACCTTTCTACAAAAATTGATTGCTATAAAAGTTTCTCAACACATTTTGTTATTAATATATCAACTTTTTTCGAGAAACAAATGAAAAATCATTACCTCGAAGCCGTATACCTTGGTTACCGGAAAAACAGGAAATAGTTTTTGAATGCCATCGCTCTTGTGGCAGATCATTTTGTTTTGCGGTCTTGTTTGACTTTTTAAGAAAGAAAAAATATTTTGTGCTGCAAAGGCTTAAATCCCCCTTTTTAACACTAGAACGGCGGGTAATTTTGCTCAAGTTTTATAAAAAATATTTCACATCAGAATTTTTATTTAGAACTATTAAACTTATTTATTTAAGTTACTTTTGTGCAGCATATATTAATCTTATATTATAAAAAAAATTCTGGTTCGAATCGAAATGTATTCATTCGGCAAGGGTCAAAATGACCCCTCGCCGCCGTTCTAGTGTTAAAAGGATATTTGTAAAATAAGAAATATTTTCTCCTGTTTCATATGGATTACGATATTTTTAGTTTTTTGCGTCAAAAACAAGAAAGTTTTGATAATTTGCGAATCAATGGGAATTTATGGGTTTTTTTCTTTTCTGTTATGAAATTTATTTCAAAAGTGTTACATAAAAAATTTATTCCTTTGTTTTTAACCCCTTAATTCTTGCTCCTGTGATATTCGCGGGCTGTATCTTTTATTCTTTTTTGTTTGATTACCACCAGTTTTATAAAATAGTGTAATTGGCTTTATTATGGTATCATTTTAGCTGTCATTAAACAAGGTGAATGTTTCTTTTTCATAAAAGTGGTGCCAATAAACAATTTGAATTTTTTAAACCGTATTTTAATGCGACCGTTAAGGGGTTAAAAAGTTTTTCAATGTTTATGATGATTATAGAAAGCCTGTTTTTAATCATCTCACCTTTTCTCTGTTGTATATATGTTCCCACATAACTGTAATTCAAGTACTAGAAAAGTGCAATCACAATGCTATAAAAAATAAGTGTGCATTAGTATACAATCAAATATCTTGTAAAAATCATCAAATGTTGATTTTTTAAAAATAATTTACATAACTTATAAATTTATTTATTTTTTCTGTCATAATTTGCGTACAAAAATAATTGATAAATAAAAAATAAAAATTTATTAAATATTCATATAGAATCATGAAAAAAAAAATACTGAGGTTTAAAACTAAACAAAATCTTTAAAACAAATACTCTGTTTAACATTTTATCTACAAGCGAACAAAAAATTACATGAAATAAAAGTTTCACGACACTTGTAATGTTTGTATTGTTTGGAGGATTAAATGAAAGAAACTTGGCCGATAAATTGCTTATAACACTTTATCCGAGAAAACAGGAAATAATTTACTGATGAATGCTAGATTTTTGTGACAGCTGGTTTGTTTTGCCGATTGAAATGCAGTTTTTTTGGAAAGAAAATACAAGTTTTCTTACATACCCGTAAATCAGTTTTTTGGGAATTTCATTAGTTAAATGGGAAATAAAGTATTTTGTGCCTGTTTTGTATGTATATTACAATATATAAATCAATATATAGTATATATAGTATATATAATAGTATACAGGGTGTTCCGTTAAAGGGGTCCAATATTAATAGGGGTAATAGAGGAGATCACATGGAGCATAAATCAGTATATAAAGCCTGGTCGGATCTCAATAGTTTTCAAGTTACAGCAAATAGAATGAAAATTCGGAAAATTGTAAAAGAACCCTCATTGCTAAACTATCGATAATGCTACATAAAAACGAAGCACATATTTAGAAAGAGCAGAAAAAAACCTACAAAATGACATCAATTGTATTAAAATAGCAATATTTATTGACGAGTTACAAGCCCTGAAACAGTGAAAAAAGTACGAAATCCAATATACATCAAAATAGTTAATCGTTAATTCCAAAAAGACAACTCTAGCTACAACAAGGAAAATGTAGTAAAATTTGGTCCATTCCGAAAACTTTCGAAAAAGCTTACAATGAACCATATCGGTTTAATTGTGTGAGAGAAATTAATCAGTTTCTTAGTTACAACTCAGCTTTCTTTGACACTAGCAAAGGTTAAACTCCACCCATCACGATTGGAAACACCGCCTTTTTAATTACTCTCAACTATACATTTTCGATCATGCTTCTTCTGAGATGCAACATTTTTAATTATTCAAGAGTTGAATGAACCAAAATAACTTTACAATAACAGTCTACATTTTAAAGTGGTCTTTTATTGATATAAAGCTTAAGTTAAATTCTTTAAAATTAAACTGGTGGTGAAAATTCGGAAATAATTAAAAATATTGCGATTTGTAACTATGCAAGAAGTGTCAGTACATGTTTTACATGGACAATTATTGTATGTATATGTGCATCATAATTTATGATAGGAAATAATAATAACAAATAGCATAATAATTTTATTAATTATAAATTTAAAAAAGACACTAAATTTTAAATTAATTCATACAAACTTTGTAATTTACAATTTGAGTACACCACAGTCTGTGACTTACAAAATACTGTGCCAAAAAGTGTTGAAAATAAAAGAAAAATGACAAATAAAGAATTACATTCCACGTACTTTATGACATATGTGAAGCATAGTCTTCTGGCCTGCGCTGCACAGTTCAATGTCGGAAGGCAGACGAACGGACATTATTATAATAGGTGTTCGAAGTTGCGCCCATTAACAGAATCGCACAGCCGACAGCGACGTCGTAAAGATTGGCGAACACGCCGAAAAACTCCGACGGAGTTGGGAATGTCTCCTGCAGCGACAACGATTCGCGCTAGTAAATCCTCCGGTGTATCCACAGGCGTTTCATACACCAGCGATTTAAGGTGTCCCCAAACAAAAAAGTCTAACGGATTGAGGTCTGGAGAGCGTGCAGGCCAAGCAACAGGTCCACTGCGTCCAATCCATTTCCCAGGATATGTTGAATTGAGGTGATTGCGAACACCTATGAAAAAATGTGCCGGTGCGCCATCGTGCATAAACCACATATTGTGGCGCAATGTTGCTGGCACATTTTGCAGTAACTGCGGTAAGATATCCCGTAGGAAAACCAAGTACGTACTGCCATTGAGTACATCTGGGAGTAAATATGGTCCTATGAGATAATCGCCGAGGACACCTGCCCATATGTTCACACTGAATTTTTGTTGTGCGTTCGACGGGAAAACAGTGTGCAGATTTGTATATGACCATGTGTGCATATTGTGTGTGTTTACCACGCCCTCCCTCGTAAATGTTGCTTCATCAGTAAATAAAATATTTTCCAGAAATTGTGGATTATTTTCTGTTACATTAAGCAACCAGCGTACGAATTCTGTCCGCTGAACACAATCTGTTACTGATAACAGTTGTACCCGCTGCACATGAAAGGGGTGCATGTTTTCTGCACGCAGAACACGCCACACACTTTGGTGAGAAACACCGACTTCAGACGCAGCAGCTCGTGTACTCGTGGAGGGGTTATCTTTAAAAATATTCAGTACATCTTCTTCCATTGCAGGTGTTCGTACATGTCGAGGTTTCCCTGCATCAATGCTTGCTGTATTAAACGATCCAGTCTCCCGTAATCGTCTATCGATTTTTATGAAGAGTTTCGAACTTGGGCAACGTCTCCTTGGAAATTGCTCACGGTACATGCGCTGTGCTAGACATGCATTTCCATGAGCTTGCCCGTACATCAGATGCATGTCCGCATATTCTTCGTTAGAGTATTCCGGCATAATTATTATACATCAACTTACTACAATCCCACTTACAACAGCCTCCCTTTAACATAACGCCCACTGATGACTGCTGTTTTATTACACTTTTCTTCCTATACACATAGAAAATTTGCATAAAAAGTACTTCTTCTTCATCATCCTGAAAGTTCATGGAGGAAACGCAGCAGTCACGGAGTTTGCTTTAAGACAAGGCGAGAGCTGCACAATATGTCATTCACTTGACCAGACTGAATAATGAAAGGGTATTGATAGAGGTTGATCAGAAATGTATAATTGAAAGATATTAAAACGGGGTGTTTACAATCGTCATGGGCGGAGTTTCGCACTTTCCGAGCGTGCAACAGTACAGAGTTGTAACTAGGGAACTGCTTGATTTCTCCCATACAATTAAACTGATATGGTTTATTGTCAGCTTCTTCGAAAGCTTTCGGAATGGACCAAATTTTATAACATTTTCCTTGATGTAGGTAGAGTTGCATTTTTGGAATTAACGATTAACTATTTTGCTAAATATTTGATTTTGTATTTTTTCACTGTTTCAGAGCTTGTAACTCGCCATTAATTCTCAATATTCTAAAACAACTTATGTCATTTCGTAGGATTTTTTCTGCTCTTTCTAAATATGTGCTTCGTTTTTATGTAGCATTATCGATGGTTTAGCAATGAGGGTTTTTTTACAAATTTCCGATTTTTCATTCTATTTGCTGTAACTTGTTAATTATTGAGATCCGGCCAGGCATTATATACTGATTTATGCTCCGTGTGATCTCCTCTATTACCCCTATTAATATTGGACCCCTTTAACGGAACACCCTGTATATAAATCAATCAATGCATATTAACCCCTTGGGGACGAGCGACTGGTATTCATGCCGCGTAGGATGCTCAGAATCAGCGATTTTTCTCACCAGTAAATTTTTATTGGAAATTTTGCCTTATTTAACCCGAGGATGTTCCCGAATTAATCAGGCAAAACTTTCTGATTTAAAAAACGTGATAAAAGATTAAAATTTTTGTAAAACACGCTCGTCCCGAAGAGGTTAAAAATTGAAACTTGTTTGCAAAAGTTTCTATTTCGCACCACTTTTTCAAAACAAAAAACTTTCACATACTTTTTGACAGCATTTGCAAGAGAAATATACTACAAAATATATTTTTTAAAAATAGTGGTGCGAGAGGAATAGAAAAATAGTCGCCTGTGGCAGTCCTGTATACGTTTAAATTAGTTTACAGGGAATTTGTTAGCTCTGAATTGATGATTTTTTGCTACATGCATGTTACTTATAATCTAAATAATTACTCAAACACAGTCAAACTCAGTTAATACGAGCACGGCTATTAAGAAGTAATGGTTAAAATGAGCAATTTACACAAAATAAATGTTTATCATTAAACTATATTAAGATTTTAACATTTATTACGAGCTAAAAAGGTAGGATCACGATTAAGTTGGACGAAATATCTGTTGATATCAATTTTAAATGCAACTCAAGTATGGTAGAATTAACAACAGATCACGTCACGTGACTGTATGATCAACAGCCCGTCAAACTTTTCACTAAATTTGCTTTATATTTTGAATCGCAAAAGTGAAATCAGAAAGTTGCCAAAAAAGCAATCATCACCAAAAAAAGGCGCTCTTTCCGTTAACCATGTTGATGTTATTCTATTCCCTTCTGGACAATGGAATGTGCCTTCTGTGTCTTTAATTTCTGTTTTATGGGATATTACTGTATGTCCTATGTATACCTACTACACGTTAGTATCTGGGAAACTCAGCTCGCAAGCAATCAATCCGAGATCGCTAAAGCTTCGCCGCTCGAATCTTTTTGAAATTATTCAATATGTTTTAATTAGCACAGAACTGGATTTCCGTTTTTAGTAACAGTTAATTTGCGAAGCTTCTCCGCTAGTTCACAGTATGGTTGCTCGCGTGCCAAATGTTTCAGCTCTTAAAGGCCTAGTATTCTGTAGGAACATAGAAATCAGAACTGTGATTTTGGTTGTAGGGTAGGGGAGTACACAGTGGGACAGCAGCCATTTTGACATATAGTTATAACTTTTCTCCTAGCTGGAACACACACTGAACCACCTCATCTTATGCAACACGTGGATGTAGTTTTGGCACTTCGGTTATTCGTCCAACAAAATAGTAAATAATTATTTATTTTACAGGGGTTAAAGTTGCATAAACGTCCATTTTAAAGTTTATTTCTTTCATTATGGCATATATTTACTTAACCAAACCTAGCTATATTTAATGATAGACTATGTCGACAAAACGACACAAGCATTCAAAGCTATGAAATTGATGATGAAACAGATATGGCATCCAATTCGTTACAACGTAACGAAAGTACACAGTGAGACGTGCCTCACTGTGTATCGACTATGCGGTTCTGACGTAAAAAAAGTTATTTATTAATAAAAGAAGGTTTTTTTTCTCTCTCTCTCTGTCTGTGTGTGTATGGGGCCGTGCGATGGCTTTCGAAATCTACTAAACGTCAGAGGCTGAAAATTTGCATTAACGTAGCCCAAGGTCTGCCATTGCCCACCCGAGGCTCATATTTTTAATCTTTTTTAATCTTGAAATAATATTAATTAGAAGTCATAAACTGCAGAAAACTATTGATAGAGTATAAAAATGTATGATTTATGAAAATATAGACATTGTGTCACTGCGTACCACTTGTGGTACACAGTGAGACAATTTTCGATACTCCGTTATGCTGCTTCTGTGCTTTTATAAATAACTTTTTTAAAACCATTTATACATTAATGTGTAGCGTATTTGTGTAGTTTAAAGATGTAGCAAAAATTTTTTCAAAAGAATAAAAATCGTTGCCATTCGTTAAGTAATAATAATTTTGTCTCACTGTGTACTACCTTCCCCTAAATATTTTTGACTGAAAATGAAAAAAAACGCGTTTTAAAAGTTTCATTTTAGTTATATTTCATAATTATTGTTGAGTCGAAAAAAAAAAGCATTTCCAATCAATGAGAAAATAGACATCATACTATTTCTTTCTCGGATTCTTTACAAACCACAAACATTAGAGAAGCATCAAGAGATAATTTCATACGTAGAAAAATACATTTAAAAAAATTAGCGCCTATACCGGAAATACAATTAATAATATATAATTAGAAAAAGAAATTTAGTAAATGAAAGCTTAGCACTTGAGATATATTTCTGTTCCTTCTTCTATAATGTCTCTCATGCATAAGTTATCAGCACTGATAACTTTATAGAAAAAAGAAATAGTATCACAAAATTTTACATCGAGCGCTGTTGTTGTCGCAAGCGAAAGTATTCATGTACCAACCTCTGCGGTTGCGTTGGTGATGATCTAAAAACTAAGTTACTATGTTTTAAAAAATCTGTATGTTTTACAGTTTATTCTGAAAAATAAAATATAAAGATTCAAAATGCACAAGAAATTATGTTGAAACGTTTTGATTATTTTTAAAAGTAATTTATAATTTTATACATTCTGACCGTGAATGCAGAGCGAATTAAATATAAATAATAATAAATAACGATTTAACCCATTACCCGCTGGTGTTGCGATGATGCAACGGTCAAAATAAATGCACATATTTAAATTATTTACATACCCACCACTATTTTTCAATTAAAAAATTTGTGTTATTTAAAGACATAAAATATTAAGATCATATAAAGCAAAAATTATCTTTCAGAGTTTCTGGTGGCAAACGACGACGTTCAGCTAAAAAGTGGAAAACCTCAAACTTGTGATAATGACAATAAAAAATTAAGTGGATGAAATTGTTTGACATTACGATCTCAACAACAAAATTATTTTTTATTTAATATTGCCGATGCGTTTCTCCCCACTATTTCAAATTTGAAATTTCTAATTAATATTCAAAACACAAAATTTATAATTGGCTAATTTAACCGCAGAGCTTGTAGAACTTTTCTCCGTAAAAATAAGGTAAGAAATTCTATTAAAAATTACTGTAACGCACATTTATTTTAATAAATCGTATTTAATCGCTACAAACAGAGGGAAGGTAAAATGTTGATGAGTCATATCTCATTGAAACGACGAATGTTTTTAACACTAGAACGCCCGGAAATTTTGCCCAAGTTTCATAAAAATACTTGACACCAGAATTTTTCTTTAAAATTATTTAATTCATTTATTTAACGAATATCTGCGTGGTTTAAATTTAACTTATTTTATGAAAAAATTTCTGGTTCCAGTTGACATTTAATCACATGGTCGGAGTCGATTCGACTTCTTCCGGGCGTTCTAGTGTTAAATTGTAGTACGAATGAATCTATTATGTTCTTTTTATACGTAGCGGCACACAGTTAAAAAAAAATACTTATATACATTTAATTTTCTAATATGGAAGAAAATCGGTTACAACGATTAAAGACGTTGACATTTGAGGAACTTTTGTAAAATTGGTCGTTTACAGTACATATCCGAGCGTTCAACGGCTCCAGCTTTCCTTTATTGGAGATTTGTTTTTTAAAAAGAAGAGTAAAAAGATCAATGTTTTTAAATAAGTAAATTTAATTAAACTTTTCTCAATTAAAATATACATAAAGCACAAATTATTGTACAAAATTACTTTCATGGGAATAAAAATAATATAAAGATATTTAAAATACAAATTTAAAATATCTGAAAATAATCAGATAACCTAGAACTTTTTCAACCATTACAAGGCCGTCTTCAGTAGGATTTAAATGTTATTATTTTCTTTGCGCTAATTCGAGAATTGTCCAGAAGAAAACATTGTAATTTAAATTTAAATGTTTTACGTCAGATTTCAAAAAGTGCATTTATTTACTGTTTTAAACGTTTCAATAAATTAAAAAAAAATAATTTTGGCCGTCCAGATCTGAGAAAATTACAAATTATAGATGCCAGATAAATTTATTTAAATTTTCAACAAAACGAGCTTCCATCTATTATGTAACAAATATCTCCATACCCATTTGATATCGTATGACAGTGTATCATTACAAGCTGTACCGTTATTAGCAATAATTTCAATTGATTCTCTTATGAGGGCTTCCTGGTAATTATTTGTACGAAGGATAATTTTTGATTCATTAAAATCTACTTTTATAGGTTGAGTTTGAGCTAATCTTGATAATGCAGTATGGGGTCTATTTAATCCGAGATTTGCTTCATGTTCTTTAATTCTATAACGAAGTTTTCTCATCGTCATACCAACATAAATAAAATATTTACTATCTTTTTGGAAAGGTATAATGTATACTCCGGATCTATTGATTGCTTGGGCAGGATCAATTTTAGTATTTAACAGATCCTTTAACTTTGAGGAAGGAGCTGTGATTAATTTTAAATCATATTTAAAAAAGGTATGCCTTATATTTTCAAAAAGCCTTGGAGTTCAAAACCCTTAAAGCATTTAAATCTTTTATCTATAACTGCTCTTCGTTTTCCATAATCTTCTACAAACTTGTTTATGAATTTTTTGAATAAAACGGGATGGAATTGCATATTCTATCGCTATTTTTCTAATTGCATCTAGTTCTGGCTCGAACAAACCTCAAATGCTCTTTTTCTATATTACGAGTAATTAAATGGTGCTAATTTTTAACTTATAGGTGAACTGCAATCAAAAGTAATAGTGGCATTAGATCTGTTAGTCTTCCTAACAGTTAGCTAGTCTGAAGAATGTTCAGACTTAACCCTAGATCTACCGGGAATTTTATTCAAGTTTTAATAAAACGTTCTACACCAGAATTTTTATTTAAAACTATTTAACTTACTTATTTACCTTATTTTTGTCTGGTTTATATACTTAGTTTATTTTAAAGAAATTTCTGGTTTGAATGAATATTTTGTATGTACCTGTCGGGTCCAATGGACCCGTCTGGTAGACGGAGGGTTAATCATAATTAACGTAGTTTTTTTGCATAATTTGGAATGTACATTAGATATCAGTCGCAAAAATACAGAGGTTCAGAAATGTTCCAGTCAAAAAATATATATTTTACAAAAATGTGATACATAACAGAAATTTCTTTTAGAATTCAATATAACTGTAATCATCATTGTATTGAAATTGGCCAATTTTTTTTTTCGAGAACCAAAATGACTCTTTCGACGAATATTTGTTTTTGAGACTGTGTTAACAGAAAAGATACGCACAATAAAGGAAAATCGTATAATTAGACCTCTTCTAATATGTTTTTCCACGTTTAAGGCGGACCGGTTCCAATGACACACTTCCCTGCAAACCAATGTTGCAAGTTTTATTCGGAAATTTAGCGTTCGCACCATAAAATAAGGAATAGTATTTCATGATTTATTAAATAAGAGAAATTAGCGATAACATAATTTAAAAATTCTTTTTTTGAAATTTCCAGTATGAATTTAAAACTTTGAATTAAAATGGAAGGCCAAACCCAATGCCAACAAATTCTTCTCTATTATTTTTCATGCCGCCATTGAAAACAACATGATTTCGTGAATACAGAGTCAGATGACAAGGAACGGACGCCCAGAGAAAATATTTTTAACGTATAGATATTGTGAATAAATTTTTCCGGTATCAACTTAAAACTTTTTTTAAATGTTACTTTGAAGTAAAAGATCGATTTTTCCCCTAATTGCCTTATGCAATCGCCTTATGTAGAACACAAATTAACAAAATAACAACAATACAGTCATTCAGGATAACTTTGAACCATGGTGTGTAACATTCCACCACCTCCTAATTTTCAATATTTTTCACTCCAAAAGAATAAATAAGCTCCAGAACTGTGCTCTATTGGCAAAGTTCTAAACTGGGATTTCTGCTCTTTATTTTAGAAAATAAATTAGCAACATTATACGCAATTAAATGCATCATCTAACTATTTTTGTGAGGTACCGTTTTCAAGTTAATTTTAAATGCTGTTTTGAAGTTGTTGTAATCCCATTAAATTTTCATAGTAAGTAACAATATACTCATTTATCAGATATATTGTTATCAAAATGTTGTAAATGTGATAATATTTTGTTATTATTTATTTATTAATAGTTAATAAACAGTAAAATAAGAAGGCACTAATTGTACCACATTTTGAGGGTAACTTTGAGCCGGCTGAATGTTATACTGATGCTTATAATTTACTGATTATAGGTGCTACTATCAAAAATTTCTCATATTTGTAAGTATATTTTATATAAATGCCGAAAGTGAGCATTAGATATAACATGTAAATATTTTCAAAAAAATGTATAAAATACATACAATTCATTTAAAGGCGTTTTTCGGGGCGGAGCTACTCAAATTTGACATTTCATACATTCGACATATTTTATTCTTGTTTGAATAATACTAGTACTAGTATGTATTACTGTAACTATGGATATATTATTGAGATAAAACATTGAAAATTGTTTTCCACTGCATTTTTATGTATTATATGAAAAATAAACAGGTTTTCTTTTTATTTCTAAATATTCATGGTTCTCTTCTTCCACTTTTCTTATGCCTGATATTTGTTGTAATATCATTAATTATACAAATCTTGTGATGTTGGGAAATGTAAATTCGGAGTCTTTGCATATCTGAAAACATATTTTGGAGTTCAAAGTTGTCCTAACTATAATACATTTTTTATAATGAATTATTTTAGATAATATTTATCATATGGTGCAAAGTTACCCTAAACGGCTGGGTAACTTTGAACCAGGTTAAAAATTCATTTTTTATAGCTTTTATCATTATTATTCATTGATTTTTGATAGTCATGCAATAATTTAGGATCATTTCTTCTCTTTTATGCCCCTAGTTGCAACAATACTCTTAAAATAAGAGTGTGGCATATGTAAATAGAGAAAATGCGGATCAAAGTTACCCTGAATGACTGTAAATGTTACACAGTAATGTGTATTTAATTGTTAATATTGTCCACACGTCTTTGCAAACAATGTATAGTTGGGATACATTATTTTCGACATAATTAGCAGGGATTGTTTAATACATTACGCTTTGGAACTGATTTAATGTAACAAACGCTGTATATCAAAAAAATTCTATTATTCCGTATTAAAGAATTGCACTGTGGTGATGGAGATTTTCTTTTCACAGTTTAAGACTTTTGATATAAAAATTTAGCAGTGTTTAACACTAGAACGCCCGGAAATTTTACTCAAGTTTCATAAAAATATTTGACACCAGAATTTTTATTTAGAATCATTTGACTGATTTATTTAACGTAAATCTGAGCGCTTTACATTTAACTTAATTTACGAAAGAATTTCTGGTTACAATTGACATTTAATCATATGGTCGGAGTCGAATCGACTCCTTCCGGCGTTGTAGTATTAGAATATTTTATGTGAAATAAAATTGTTCCTTCAAAATAATAATTGAAAAAAAAATAAAGTTATAATTTAAAAGAAATACAGCGTGATTTTCGGTTTAAAGTGGCTTCGGAAGAGACATATTCAAGGTGCGTGTATTTTACAATTTCCATGGCGTTTGGAAACATTTTAAAATGGATTTTTTTTATTTAATATTTAAATAATAATAATAATTTAATAATATTTAATAATTTAATATAATTTAGCAACCACCTTATTCAAGCGTAGATTTTTAAATCTTTTTCTGCGATTCAATGAAGCTATATAATGAAACATTTTGGCAGAGCTGTATGCATCTTGGGTGTTCATGATGTTGTTTAATTTTCCCCATAAAAGATCTTATATGAAATAAATGTATATGCGCAGAACTGACAAAGAATAGAAACATCACATGGAAAAAACTGATGTCAATAACTATGAAAAAGAATCAATTGAACGAAAAATACTATTATCTTTTTTTTACCATTTAGTGTCTGGAGATTATATAACACTTCTTTACGTTTACCATTAGTCTGTGCTTGCTTTTACTATTTTATGCATTTAGTAATGATTGTACCTTACCCGTGGCCCTAATTTTTCGCGCATTAGTTTATGGATGCTTTTTTTGACAATAAAAGTAAAAAATAATTCAAAATATTTTATGTAAATTATTTTTAATAAAAAATGATACATTTCACTATTCCATATTGATATTTAACAGAAGATAATAAATGAGACAAACTTTGTGGCCAATGAAATCCATTTTCTTCCAAGTTTTTTATGTCCCTAATGTTTTGTGCATGTTCAAATGAGACGAAATTAATAAGTCTTGCCACTTCGTTGGACCTCCTTTGGCAGCGTAAACATCTCTCACTCATCTCGGCATAGTTGAAACAAACGTTGCCCCTCAGAAATTTAATTTTCGTGCCATTTTTCAAGAAGAATTTTTTTCAACTGCTGATTGTCACTGAAGCTGTTTTGTGGTGTCCTTTTTTGAACTTCCTTCTTTAACTATCGCCACAAATCCTCGATAGAATTGATGTCCGGGTAATTCGGAACCCAATCTATCACAGAGTACCATTTTGTTGAAGACAGGCTTTTGTGGTCCTAGGTGAATGCAGTTTGTCTAAGTCTTGTTGAAAAAGATGACACGATTTAAAGCCAAGTTTTTGAATTAAAGTCAACAACTGATTTCTCAAAATGTTCCGATAACATTGTGCATTGATAGTCCCGTCATATGTCACCATTTGGTCGACTCCACAATAACCAAACCCTTCCCAAATTTCAACATATGACGGAAACTTGCACTCTTGTGTGACGCATTTTGTGTTTAAAGCTTCATTTCTTTGCCGTACGACGCGACGACCGATATTACATACAAAATTGGAAAAGCGGTTGATCCGACCTTATAACACTTTGCCATTGCTGATCTGTCCATTTTAATTGGTACACGGCTCACAGAAAACGTTTCATTTTTTGAACAGGAGTTAACATCGGCTTACGTTTGCTTTTGTAAGATTTGTAGCCCATTTTATGCAATCTTTTTGTAGCCATTTTACAAGTCACTGGTCGCCCTATGCTGTCTTGACATAGGGTTGCGGTTTCTGTCATCGTTCATGATCAGCTGACCATTACCACTCGACGCATAATTCAATCTTCTCGAGCCGTTGTTGTTGATGGGCGACATGTACTGTTTTTTGGTTGTATATCTCTAATGGCAACGAAAGTTTTCAAAACATATTGCAGTGTTGATTCAGGAATCATCAAATCCCTTCCTATATTTGCCTCATTAGACATCCACTATTCCGTTTTTCGATTATCTTTTTACGCACGTCTACAGATAATCTTTCACCACCCAATTTCTTCTTATTAATTGATTTGAAACCGCTCTTCTTTTAAAGAACTCATGCCATCAGTTCCGGATGCGATAATTTGCATAGTTGAAAAAAAACAGCCAATCGCAATTGTCGAAAACCTTCTTTAAATGCACATGCGCAAAACAATAGGTCTTTCTATTTTTAAGAGGGAAAACGTTTTATACACCCAAGTTTAAGTGTGCGACTTTTTATATTTTTTTATTCAATGTAATTCATTTTAGACGACTGACATTTGAAGAATTTGATTGTTTATTTAGAAAATATTAAGTTTGCGTTTTCTTTCTTTGAAAAACTTCACTTTTAAACTGGTGCGCAAATAATTAGGGCCACGGTTAAGGTATATTAAACTGGCAATACTGATGACGCGTCATTGCATACAATGTATAATTGTGATGCATTATTTTCAGTATGATTAGTAGGAATATTTTAATAGAGTACACTTAGTAGTTTATATATTTCGCAGAAATACATAATTTGACATTAAATAAAGAAATAATTATTATTCGGAATCAGACAGGAAAAACTTTCAACTATGTAATTTTTACTAATTAAATATTATTGTTCCTTTTATTTAATAACAGATTTCTACGAATAAATCAGGCTTAATAAATGATATTCATAAATAATGGAACTAAAACTAAGTAGTACAGCAAAATACGAAGTTAAACATGTTGTTTAGTGTCTAAAAGTTGAAGGCTTATTCGTAAAGAATTTCAGTAGATATTCGACAAAATGTGTAAAATCGAAAGCGCCGTTGACTACCCCTTAATTTATTTCCACAGTGTACTTATCTCTATGTATATGTATATAAGACTACAGTATGGATATTCAATTTTATTTCGAGTTTAGTTATTTATATAATCCAAAAAACAGAAAAATCTTAAGATATTCTAATAAATTTTATGTAAGACTTATTCTTTTGTCTTCATTTATTTTCCCTTTTTTGTCGAAAATAAATATAATCCTTAATCCACAAAATTTGCATTTTTCATGACTTAACATTATAATTTATATGCAAAAAAATTATAATTTACACCAAAGTTAGATAAATCACTAATTTGCTAATTTGATGTTCTTTAACCTTTTAACTGTTTCTTTCTTTTTTTTTTCTTTTTCTTTTGTTGACCCGGCACCACTTTTTTTTTACTAAAATATTTAGCTTTGTACAATCGAAAAAGGTACGCCATTTAACAAGTTAAAGATTACAGTTAAAATTCAGCGGTATCCAAAAGCTTTTAGTATCGAAGATAGCAAACACATTTTGCCCGAGAGACACTCGGGCACGACAGTTAAGGTTTTAAGAATAAAATGAGAATAGCTTCAAGCCACCTTTCCACAGTCTGATAAAATTTTCTTTCTAAGTAAAAATTGTTTAATTAAAGTCACACAAAAAGACGTGGATGATAATACTAAGCCTATGGGGGCGTTATTTTCAAATTTCTCGAATGGATTTTAATATTTTGAATGTTTTTTTTTTTTGCATAGGATAGCTGAGGCCGATTTTTTTTAATTACTTTCACTTTCGGAAATTGAAACTATCCTAATATTAAAAATCTACAACCAAAATCAAAAAAGTAAAAACTAGCCCGGGTGTAGATCGTCCACAGCTATCATATGCAAAAAAAAAAATGTAAAAATATTAAAATCTAAACAAGATATTTTAAAATAACTTCCCCATAGGATTAATATTATTATCCGGGTCTTTTTGAGTGACTAGTGAGGCCTCTTAATGAACCCAAATCTTTTTTTCTCAGTTCTGTTTTTGGCTAGTTCCATGAGTACTTGTAGTGTAAGTCACAGGATACGAATTTCGGCTACCAATATTTCAGAACGGTAAAACGTGAGTTATTTTATCAGACATATCTCATTAACTGAATAAGGCGAAGCAAACATTTTGAAAATAATGGTGGCCAACAAGCATAGCAGTTATTAGCTATGTGACTTACACTACAAAACCCCATGGAATTAGCCTGTTGAGATTTCCCAATCTCCATTTCGCTTTTTTCGCAAATTTAGCTCTCTATAAATGATAACATTCTTGTTTCTTTTTAGCAACAAGTAAAATTTTAATGATATTGAACTATAACTATAAATAATATAAATAAAAAAATAAGAAGAAAAGACTTTTTTACTTTGATTTTTCATCTGTTTGTTAATATGTCCGTCTGTTTGTATGTCTGTGTTCAAACTGGCATGAATGAACTCGAGTTGCTCTGTTTTAATATACAGTTTTCAGTTTACAGTGGCATGTCCAATATTGAAAATGAAAAGTGTTCAAATGAAAAGAAATCATTTTATATTTATAATGTGTATCAATATTATAAAGTTTATAAAGATACACCTTTAACGGAGCAATTTTATAATTTACTAATCCGAATTGAAAATAAACAAATTATTTATGTCCTTTCAGAAAGTTGTTGAAATCTCCAGCTCCACTGTTTGTTTTTTTTACACGTGCGAAACTACTGTACTCATAATGCAAATGCTTGGTTGCAGAATTTGCCATTGTCTGAATTCTTCCATATGCTAATGAATACAATATCGATCATGTATTTATGATTGATAGCTTTATGTTATTTAAGTGTTTATTACTAGGACTTCCCTCAGAGGGATTAGTCTGAGCGGTATTACTGAGAACATAGATTTAATAATAACATGTGGAAACAAAGAAAATGAGATGTTATCTTTAATTGTCCATATACTGCGATAAACTGAAATGATGAAAATAAACGAATCGTAGAATTACAAAATCTTATATATAAATTCGTATACAGTGTTTAAAAAAATGGGAAATCAAACCATTCAAGACAGCCATGCATGGATATAAAATTGAAAGTACGCAATATATTAAAAGTAAAATAGAAAATGAAACACTAATTTGCTTATATCGGAATTTTAACTGTATTAAATGATGTCAAGAGCATAATCACACTCTCCGCACCAATTTGAGTAACTTTAAATGACAAATATATGATGTTTAAAAAGAATGGACTATACGTTATATGGTGTGTGCTTCCCCGGAATAGTTAAAATTGTACAATATCTGTTTTCCACGGATGCAATGAGGTTTTCGATAACATTTAAGGAATTCTCTCCTCGAAATCTAATATAGTATCAAAGTACCGAATACATCAACAGTGGCATGCAATGCTTCGTTAGAGTGTGTTTTAGATATGCTCGATCGGATTTAAATGATGAGTGTATGGTGGCCACTACATACGTTGTATTGTTTTGTTTTCAAACATATTCTGCACAAGTTGAGCTGTATTTAGCATGTATTAAATAAAAGAAATCGGCAATGATTACAACATAAAGTACGACACAAGATCTGAATATATCGTCTGCATAACTTTTGAGCTGTCAAAGTGTCATTTGAAGTAATTTAGAAATCCATACATATTTATTCAGGAAATCATACAAGCTAACACACGCCAATATGAACCCGATTATAAAATTTCACCAGAATAAGTTAATATATAAAAAAACTACTAATGATAATTGAGAATATGACCTTATGATAAAATATCTAGAAAAATGAATCGGATAAAAAATTCATATCACATTTAATACGGCACTTTTTAATTCAGCGAACTATTTATTTAATTTCCATTTTTCACATGGAAATCTTGCAGTAGAAAATTAATTATTATAGTAATAATTTTATTGTGTATTTTAATTGTTGCCAACTGCTATAACGAAAAATGTTTAAATTTGATAAGAAATTGCTGTTAAATTGGTGGTTTTTAATTAATTAAAAATTAACTATAAATTATTTCGATTCCGGATTAGATTACTTTAGTTGCCTCGGAAATGTTTTAATACACATGTACGTATCTTTTCACAATTTTGGCTTCCAAATTGTGGATTTTTATAGAATTACAAACAGACAGATAGACAAGTTTTCATTTTTTATATATCTCTCTATTCTGAAAAAAGTAACTAACGCTGTCACCGCCGCCGCCGCCGCCGGTTTTGAATTTTTTGTGACCGGAGGTCTTTCTTTGTTAATATTAAGAAAACTATTGCATACAAAAATATGAAAATCGGTGGTGTTATAGCGAAATATTTTATCAACACGCTAATGCATACAGTTTTCAAATCGAAGAATTATTTTAAGAGATATTTAATGCTAAAGTTGGACAAAATCGTTCCATTAAAAAAAAAAAAATTATAGGAGCAAAAGCTATACATGTGGATTTAATCATTTTTAGATCATTTTATTCAATAGAAAATCCCGGTGTGCAGATTTCATTATTTTTTTTAATTTGACTCATTTTTTGAGGTATTATTTCTATTTTAAATTCAAATATTCAGCATCTTGACTGATATTTTTTACATATTTTAGAAAATGGTATTAATTTAAACTGTTGCCAACAGTATAAACAGCGCAAACAATAATGTTTGCTTCAAATAAAAAAATATTTACACGTTACTATTATAAACGGAAAAAAAACCTTCAAATTAGAATTAAATAATTAGGTATAAAAAGCAGGCACTTATTGGAAATTACGCCATTAAAACTATATTTACATGTGAATTTTGAAAGAGAAAGTATATTGTAAAATAAATTCATTAACATGCGTTAGAAGTCTGAAATAGAAGAAATTGCGTCACATTACACTTAATATGCAAAATGAACAAACAATAGTATTGCAAAATAGTTTAAATTTAAAAATTGCGCTAGACAAAATATTAGAGGTTAAATATTAGATTTTTTCAAAATTTTATTATTTGTCGTTTGATGTGAGGTGTTCAGCTATAAGTATGCAAATTTTCATATCTCCAACATAATTAGGAGCTGAGTTAGAAAAATTGCTTAAAATACACAAGTTAGATCCCACAGGGTTAAATATTAGATTTTTTCAAAATTTTATTATTTGTCGTTTGATGTGAGGTGATAAGCTATAAGTATGCAAAATTTCATGTCTCCAACTTAATTAGGGGCTGAGTTATAAAAATTGCTTAAAATACACAAGTTAGAGCGCAAAGGGTTAAATATTAAAACTTTTTCAAAATTTTATTATTTGTCGTTTAATGTGAGATGTTCAGCTATAAGTATGCAAAATTTCATGTCCCCAACTTAATTAAATTAGGGGCTGAGTTAAAAAAATTGCTTAAAATACACAAGTTAGAGCCCAGAGGGTTAAATATTAGACTTTTTCAAAATTTTATTATTTGCCGTTTGATGTGTGGTGTTCAGCTATAAGTATGCAAATTTTCAAGTCTCCGATATATATAGTTTCTGAGAACGAGCTCTGTTAAAGACGGACAGACAGACAGACAAAGGAGTGAGGGAGGTAGGGTTTCGTTAGATGAACGAAACTCTGCTGCGGATGACTGTAACAACATCCTAAAATTACATTACCATCAGCGATCTACCAATCCCGAATTTAGTTTATATTCGTTTCATATATTCTTATTCTTTTGTGTGGCCCTGTAAAATAACTATCAATATTATATACAGTAAAACCTCTGAATAGCGGACACACCGAGAATGCAGAATTTGTCCTCTATTTAGAGGTGACCGCTACAGAGTAAAACATGTACAGTTATTTAAGATTTGGTAATCGAAAAAATGTCCACTAAATAGAGGTATCCGCTAATCGGGTGTGTCCGCTATGGAGATTTTATCAGTAAAACCTCTGAATAGCGAACACCTCGGGAGGGCAGAATTTGTCCTCTATTTGGAGGTGTACGCTACTGAGAGTAAAAAATGTAGTCATTTAAGGGTTGGTAATCGAAAAAATGCCCACTAAATAGAGGCGTCCACTAATCGGGTGTGTCCGTTATGGAGGTTTTACTGCATAATAATATCATCCTTTTCAAGAAAATTGCATGCTGTATGATAGACAGACAGACATCCAGGGAAAGATAACCTCCCGGAGCAATAAACACTCATGTCTTTTGTTTTAATCATTCACAATTGTATGTCATAGAACAGGCCAGATTTTATACAACAGGCTAAAAACGGTAACCGTGGTACGGAGTACTGTATTATTATTTGTTTGCCCACCAAAACTGGTTGCCACGGGTTGTTGCAAGGTTTGTGATCACGAGGTTGAAACCGATCTATTCAATATTAATGCGTGCGTATTTTTTTTTTATTATTTGCTCCATGTGTTCAAACCAGTTGTCTACGAAAACATCAACCGGTGAAAGTGACGCACACAAAATTTCTGTGACGTATGCAGATAAATGTGCTTTTTTATCAGTTTTTTACATATAATTTTTAAACGGTTTGTAACTTATTTTTCACAGTACGTGCATTCAGTAGGCGACCCTCATAGGTACCTTCTGGTGCAATCAGAAACGAAATCCGACAAATATTTTTTTGAGTTATGCTTGACGAAAGGTTTTTATTAGGCTTTTTTTTTAGTAGGACATGGCGTTAATATCCATCGTAGTAGTAATGTGTCTGGACAGTAATATTCCGCTGAGTATTAGCCTTCGCTTCGCTCAGACAATTAAAGTATTTATTGGTACTCGCTACTTTAGCGTGGCATATTATTCCGAAACGTGGACCTATTCTGCTTTTAAAGTACATCTTTCGAAATTCAGGTATGTACGAAAGTAACTTACGTTGCATTAAATTAACTATGGACGACTATATCATAAATAACCCTTTTTTTTCCTCTTTAAATACATATATTGAATTCATTTTCATTGTTTTTGAAAGAACTAAAATGAACAATACTGGAAGTTCGAAAATATTTTAGACTCATCTATGTATAAATCATCCGACAAAAGCACAACGTCTTTCGAATTATAAAAGTTTATAAGACGAAAATCGTCCTGAAAAGGTTTGTTCAGAATAATATCAGCAACAAATACAACTCTATGTTTATTTTACGCCTCATAATTTATTTAGGTTTATTTCTTATTCTTTTTATTTAGACAATTGAGTGGTGAACTTTTAAAATAACTTCAAATTTGGTAGAAATCACATCGCAGAATAATATCACTATACATTAAGAATAATAAGAAAATTTTATGAGAAGGGAAGGAGAGATTTTATTTAAGCTTAGAGGTTTTTTTAAAAAAGAAAAACTAAAGCAATTTAACCCTAGAACTACCGAAAATTTTACTCAAGTTTTATAAAAATATTGCACATCAGAATTCTTATTTAAAACTATGGAACTTATTTACTTAACTCATTATTGTCTGGTTTACACATTTAGTTTATTTTAAAGAAATTTCTGGTTAGAATAAATATTTCGAATGTACCCATCGGGCCCATTGGACCCGTCTGGTAGAAGGAGGGTTAACTAAGGGAATGTTTGTTTAAAAGAATAATGTAGGATCAAAGGGATATTTTCTAAAACTATTTTTTGGCGTTTACCAAAACGCCATTTGATCCGGTTCGAAACAGGTGAGATTACCTTTTTTTTTTTTTTTTTTGCTTCGGGTCGGTTTTGTAGGAAAAGGTTTGAAATTACCCAGCTTTTCAAAAGGAAGTCCGAGCATTTTTCAAACGAAAAAACTACATCTTTGATTTTTACTAAGTGCAGATTTTTATACAGAGCTAAAATTGATATTACAGATATAATTGTTGACTACTTTTACATAATTAATTCAAAATGTGGATAAATTTTCTTTTACTTCGGCTTCGAGTAGAGTTTCGGATTCTCCTTAAGCGTAATATTTAGGTTTGGATCGTGTACAAACAGACCCGTATAAGACTCTGATCTGAATAGAACAATAGGAATTCTTTTATGTCATATGGAATTTGAGGAAAAAAATTATATTTCGTGGAATGTAATTTGATCATAATACTATTATATTGGATACAGTCAATCAGGGTAACTTTGATCCGCATTTTCCCTATTCTCATATGCCACACTCTTATTTTAAGAATATTTTCGCAACTAGGGGCATAAAAGAGAAGAAATGATCCTAAATTATTGTTTGACTATAAAAAATTAAGGAATAATAAGGATAAAAGTAATAAAAAATGGATTTTTAGCCTGGTTCAAAGTTACCCTGCCATTTAGGGTAACTTTGCACCATATGATAAATTTTTATATAAAATAATTAATTATAAAAAAAAAAGTATTGTAGTCAGGACAACTTTAAACACCAAAAAATGTTTTCAGATATGTAAAGACTGCGAATTTACATTTCCCAACATCACAAGATTTGTATAATTTATGATATTACAACAAATATCAGGTATAAGAAAAGTGGAAGAAGAGAACCATGAGCATTTAGAAATTAAAAAAAACCTGTTTATTGTTCATATAAAACATAAAAATGCATTGGAAAACAATTTTCAATGTTTTAACTCAATAATATATCCATAGTTACAGTAATACATACAAGTATTAGTATTATTCAAACAAGAATAAAAAACGTCAAACGTATGAAATGTCAAATTTGTGTGGCTCCGCCCCGAATCACGCCTCTAAACGAATTTTATGTATTTTACATATATTTGTAGAAATATTTACATGTCATATCTAATGGACACTTTCGGCATTTATATAAAATATACGTGCAAATATGGGAAATTTTGACAGTAGCACCTATAATCAGTAAATTATAAGCATCAGTGTAATTTTGAGCCGGCTCAAAGTTACCCTAAAAATGCGGTAAAATGCTAGTGCCTTCTTATTTTACATTTTATTAACTATTAATAAATAAATAATCACAAAATATTAACACATTTACAAGATTTAGATAATAATATGTCTGATAAATGAGTATATTGTTACTTACTATGAAAATTTAATTGGATTACAACAACTTCAAAACAGCATTCAGAATTAACTTGAAAACAGTACTTCACAAAAATAGTTAGATGATGCAATTAATTGTGCATAATGTTGCTATTTTCTAAAATAAAGAGTAGAAATCCCAGTTTAGAACCTTGCCAATAGAGCACAGTTCTGGAGTTTATTTAGTCTTTTAGAGTCAAAAATATTGAAAAATAGGAGGTGGTGCAAAGTTACAGCCCGTGGTTCAAAGTTACCCTGATTGACTGTAATGATAAAATCTATATATAAATGAAAAATCCTCATTACAAAAATCTGATTTTATCATTATCTGTTCGTTTACAGTAAAATCACAATAACATTATTATACATGAATAAATATTTTCTTTTAGAATATGAAGAAAATATTTGAAAATGGTCCGTTTACATTTAAAACTGTACCAATTTTGAATTTTCAAATAGTAACATGGAGTTTGATTCAATTTTTCAGTTCTTTAGATCAATGTTCAGATACTCTAATGTTAATTTCTAGTGACAAATTTCAATTTATATCTTACCAAAAAGTCATTTGATGGAATTTATTTTCAGGAGATAGAAACAAAGAGAATTAATGTATTCCAGACATTTTTTTATTTCAAATATACATATTTAACAAATCTATTTTTTTTTTAATAAATGTGATTCAGAACGTAAATGAGTTTGTGTTTATATATGTGTGTGTGTGTAAGAATCGAATCCTGTAAGCTAAATGTAAGATCAGAGCTATTATAACTGTCATCTAATTGAAAGACTTTGCAATGATAGATTAAGGCATGTCAAAAATACACATAGAAAAATACATTCTTCTTAAATCACCAACCATAATTACTCAAGAGAAGTCGTACCTTCGTGGTCGGCGTTGAAGGCAAGGATGTGATTCCTTAGGTGTTTTCCGTGCATAACGGCCATAAGAATGAATAAAAATATATATATTAGTCATAGGTATATGGTTCCAGTTCCAATAGGGTTCCAGTTCCAGTTCCAATCCATTTCAAGTTGTCCAGCACTGGTTGCTCAACCGTTTTTAAAAAATCCGAATTTTTTTGTACAACAGCCCTAACATGATGGAAGTTTAAATTGACTATTATTTTAATTTTATTAATTTTTGTTTCGGCATGGTGGCCATCTTTATTTCATCGTCTGAAGCAATTTTCTCACAAGAAGGGTTTACGGAATTGTAAATAATTCATCGTTAATTTCTCCAATTCAAGTGCGGATTAAAGCAATTTGTACAGAATACATTAGGCTAAAAATGTGGTAATAGTGTAGTTTCCAAAATTAACTGCTTATTGAGGAAATTTAAGCATAAAGTTTCAGTTTTTTTCCAGAATTTGTTCGTTTACAAGAGGAAATGTTTCTATCAAGGAAAACTGACAACATGACATAATTATTTTTATAAATAGGCCGAAAGTACTTGTACTCAAACGCCAAGTTCCAGACCTGGGACATGTTTTCTCTTTGCTAAAATAAATTCCAAATTTTTCATAAATGTCAAAAATCGCACTTTTGAGGCTTTGTTATCTCTGGTGGGGTACGAGATAAAAATCTGAAGTTCTGGTTTCTGAGAGTATTGTATGGTAATGTTATGCACAAGAAATTTCAGGACGGAGATTTGACTACAAGCTGAGATATGGCAAGGGCAACATGTCAAAACCATACTGCCAAACTATTGTTTTGTTGTAGTCACAGGTAAGTATTTATCTCACTAGGGAACGTTCCCAGGTGCAAGTTGTGGATTTGGACAGGAGTGGTATCAAAAGAAAGGTCTCGTCATGTACATTATAAAGTCCAATGGAACTACCCGTCCGAATCCAGCCGTTTTCGAGATATCCTCACTTGAAGTGTGAATAAGTAAATAAATAAATTGGCAGGCAGGCATATAAATTGTTCACAAGTTAAAAGTTTCTTTGCATTGTTTTAGTCCTCTGCCAATGCCTTTTCCCGAGCTACGAGCAAAATCCTTTACTACCACTCATTTGCCGAAAAATTTACATAAAACAAGGTGCTGGAAATAGCAAAAACAAATGGAAAAACTCTCCGAATGCAGCCGTACGCGAAAACGTCGTAGAATTCGAAATGCCTGTCTAAAAGTGGGGAAATAACCGGCAATGTGTGGGTGTAAAGGATTTTGCTCGTAGCTCGGGAAAAGGTATTGGTAGAGGATTAAAACAAAGAAACTTTTAACTTGCGAACAATTTATATGCCTGCCTGCCAACTTATTTATTTACTTATTCACACTTCAAGTGAGGATATCTCGAGAACGGTTGGATTCAGACGGGTAGTTCCATTGGACTTTTTAATGTACATGACGAGACCTTTCTTTTGATACCACTCTCGTCCAAATCCACAACTCCCACCTGGGAACGTTCCCTAGTCAGTGTCATTTAAATTTATTTTTTTGATTATCTTTAAATAATAATAACAGAAAATAAAGCCTTTTGCAAAGCTTAGAAATTAATTTTAAAAATAATTATGTCTAAGGCCATACATTTTGTATGGTTTCAGTAATTTTTATTGTAATTTTAGTAACTAACAGAAACCTCAGCACTTTTACATAAAGAAAAAAAAATATTTTTATATAAGACCTGAGACAAAAACAGAATAGGGGAAGAGAAAAGCTGTTAATGTTGGCAAACTTGTCGAGCATTAAAAAATACAACAAAGCTGCAATAAAATGGAATTGAATAAAACTGCACTCGATGATTCTTTTTAGAAATACATGTAGCTTTTATTTTATTGTTTATGATATCATTCAAACTATTCCCAAAACTCCTCATGAACTCTTCATTCCAGTTCAACAATCTCCACAACATGCAGTAACTGATGCTTTGATTAAACAGAAAATGACTACATATTTTTGCCTAATCAAAGCATGCTTAAGTTATTGAAAAAATATTAAAAATATCTATGATCTAAAAAAGTAGAACATTTTGATTGATATCGTCTGCAAGGTTCGTACGAGTACAAGTTATTTTCAAGGCCAAATAACAGTTTTTTTTTTTTTTTTATAGAAAAATAAATCTAGTTTATATGCGCGAAATTTCGCCTTATTTACGGAGAGTTTTTGTATAAAAAAATACTGGTACCAAAGAATTTTTTTCTCTGGAAATGCAAGGACCCGTACGAACCCTGGTCTGAAGAGACGCTCATAAAACAATGAAAATTCTAGCAGCATCTCCGTAAATATATACTCTTATGCACATACAAGCACATAAACATTTTTCAAATTTTCATAGCTTTTAATACGTTATCTTCAGATATTATGGCGAAGAATCCTTGAAAATGGATCTGAAGTCTTTGACTGACGGCGTCATTTCTCCATGCCTGCTGATGACGTGGAGTTTATTTAAATTATATATTTTTTCCCAATGTAAATTGGGGTCCCAATAAAATGGTAAACCCAATAAAACCCAATAAAAAACCCAAAAATCCAAAAAACCCCAATAAAAATGGTAAATTTTGCTCACTAAAACGCGAAAAGGCTATAAAAATCGTCTAATTTAAAATACACATAGCAATTAAATAATACATTATCAGAGCTTATTTATACATTTGGAACATAAAATATGCCTTTTCAAGTAAATACGATTAAAATAAGTTTAATTTAACATTTTTAAAATTTTTGCTAAAAAAGTTCAAAAATCAGCCTTTTAGCAAAACTTCAAGCCAAAAGCGGCAAATATAGGAATTGTCCTAAAAATCTGAAATTTTTTGTGTGAACTTGGTGCCACTAGCGGCCACTTTTCCGCACTACCCATCATCAAAAATCAAAAAAAAGTTTTTTTCGGCCCACCCTAATGTACAGCCTCTTAATATTAAAAGCTTTGCCGATTCTCAATCAGCTGGCAAAATGACATACGAAAATTAATTTCTACTGTAAATGTATGTTTATTTTTAATAAATAATTTTTTTATTCTTCACTACACATAACAAATTTATTTTTTGAGATGTATACATGCACATGATTTAGTGGGGGTTTTTTGCAGAAAAACTTTTAAATAATTACTTGTGTTTGAAGACAGTTTTTAAATTTTACATATAGCAGCTACTATAAATATAGGAATAGCGAAAAGGGAGTTTGTGCAATAAGGATAAGATATTCTCAAATAAATTTAATGAAGGACATTATAATTATACAATTATTGGCACAGATGTCATATTCGTCCCATATTGGTGCGATTATCTTTCGGTTGCCAATTTGGCGAAAACATCAACAGCATAAACAACATAATCTAGGTTACCACATCAAGCAAAATAACGGTACTTTGGCGCCAGTTAAGTACCCGTTGCGTATATGACATTGGCGTCAGAAAAAAATCGCACCAATATGGGGCGAATATGACATCTGTGCCCAATTATTATTGTTTAAATATGAATATTATTTAACATATGATAAAACATTTTCTTCTCCTTAAAATAAGAGCGAAGGTTGAATGCATTTTTTTTTACTTAAAATGCAATTTTTTAGGAATATATTAAAGAGACACCTTTTGAATGTAAAGCTTTTTTAAATAGACTTTTAACAATTCTAATATAATTGAAAAAAAAAAAAAGATTTCTGTTTGAACGTTATTTTAAAATTACAACAGAAAATCATCTGTAAATATATATATAGACTCTTAAAGGGATAACAAACAATATACCTACATTTTGATAAATACATTTTAATGAAATGATCTACATGTTTTATACGCTACGCACAGCATATATATTTTCAAATGAATGTAATTTGTTGAAGGTCAAAGTCTGTTTTGATTTGTAAATCAGTCCACAGCAAGGGGTGGTGGTGATTTTAAAACTTTAAGTATACATTCCTTATTTTTTGAAGACTTTAAGAAAAAAAGATAAAATTTATTTTTACAAGCTTAAAATAATTAAACATAAAAACAAAATTGTGTTTAAGACTTAAGTGTTTTTAATTATAAAAACACTAGTATAGCCTCGATCATAATTAAAAATGTTTTATTATAATAAAATATGTTCCTAAACACTTATTCCTACAAAAAACTCCTTACACTTTCTCGATTTCGTGTTTTATGATTCATTTACATTACCATTACGTCAATCCTATGTGTTAAAAGTACACGGAACTGCAGTTATGTAAATCAGCCCACAGCAAGGGGTGGTGGTGATTTTAAAACTTTAAGTATACATTCCTTATTTTTTGAAGACTTTAAGAAAAACAGATAAAATTTATTTTTACAAGCTTAAAATAATTAAACATAAAAACAAAATTGTGTTTAAGACTTAAGTGTTTTTAATTATAAAAACACTAGTATAGCCTCGATCATAATTAAAAATGTTTTATTATAATAAAATATGTTCCTAAACACTTATTCCTACAAAAAACTCCTTACACTTTCTCGATTTCGTGTTTTATGATTCATTTACATTACCATTACGTCAATCCTATGTGTTAAAAGTATATATAACGGAACTGCAGTTATGTTATCAAAATACATTTGAAAATTCGCGATGGTTACGAAACGTGAAACGATACGTTATAACATGTTTTAAGTAAATCATGTTTATAGAATTTAGTTTAATTTAAAAATGTAGCATGCTGTATAACATAATTAAACAAAATAGCGTTGAATCAAATATCTTTTCTCCATGAGTAACTTACACAGAAATCTTAAATATAAGACAGTACAGAAGAAAAAAAACTACAGTAAGAACGATTTAAATAATAATGATATATACTAATAAGTACAAATAATGGCAAACTTACCGCATTTTCTGTAAATGTTAGAAACGTAGAATAAACTTGACACAAGGAAAGCTTTCAAAACAGACGCCATTGGGAGACGCTACGCTGGCCGTGAAAAGAAATAAGTTGCGCATTCGCAAAAATCGTACGTATCATAATGATTTCCGAACATGGGTTGGCTACACGATTATCACGAAAACCTTTGCAGGATAGTTAGAAAGTAAAGCAAAAACGACCCTTTTCGGAAAGCTTACATGCTATCTGGGATATATATACGTGTAAATTCATAGATAAATATTGAAAAGATAAGTTTTAAAATATATGATAATAAGAGAAAAAAATCTTGCGCGCATGATAAAATCTGAAAATATGCATATCAAGAGGAAATTTTGGTGAACATGAGTACATAATAGTGCTACCTTTATACTAAAACCAGAATATCTGTAAAAAATATTGACTACATTAAAAAAAGTAACAAAAGATTAAAATTTTTCACTTTAAAAAAAATATTTTCAAAGTAGAAGAATAAAAAAAATATAAAATCTTACGTTTTTCTGATTTTAAGTTGTAGATAATACGCAAATGAATATGTGGTTAAAATTTCTTTTGATGGCCACGCATAGTTTTTTAGTAACTTTGCGCCGAGTGCCAAAATGGGTCGTTTTGAATAAACGTAACGCAAATTTTAATTATCCTATGTAGTCTTAATAAAACTCCCCTAATTCGTAAACTAATGGGGATTTTTTAATGCAGTTTTTTTGCATATTGTTCAGAAATGATTTCGAAATCAAAATATCTATAAAAAAACTTCGAAAATTTTGAAGGTTTAAAGGTATCCTACCACCTTAAGGTCTATAAAACAGGTAAGTGTGTTGAGAGAAATAAATTTTTTGAATTCCACAACAACTCACCAATTGAGCGGGAACTACACCATGCAGCACACCACGCACATGGTCACTTAACAGAGCTATAGACGATTGTCCTACAGGGATTATAGTACCGTTAATTCAGTATTTTTCAGATGTATATATTTATTTTTTAAGATTCAAAATAATAACATGGATGTTGTTCCTGGGAACAGGGAAAAATTACATTTAACATCAACATTTTCTTATTATTCTCTTAAACTTTAAATATTTTTTAATTCAACAAAAAATAACGAAGCAAATTAATATTAGGAAAATTTTCCAGAGAGAGACATTCGCCTTGCATACAATATCTCAAATGAAAATCAAATTTAACATTATTTGCTTAAAAGATGCAAAGGTCAACCTAGTAAAAAGATTCCATGCCGGGACTCGAACCCCGGCCATCAGTATAGCTCACTGACGTTCTACCGAGGCACAGTGGGGTATTTTACAAATCTGGGCGGCCAAAATTATTTTTTTCTTTTAAACTAATTTAAACGTTTAAAGCAGTAAATAAATGCACTTTTTGAAATAATATATTCTTTAATAACTTAAAAATCATGGATGTTTTGCAACTTCGTACTGATTTTTATTGATCAAAATTAGTATTATAAAATAAATTATGTTTATGATAAACAGTATTATAAAATAAAAGATAATTATGATAAATAGTATTATAAAATAAATGATAATTATGATAAATAAAAGGAAATTGCCCAGTTAATCTGATGGCATTGAGCTCACAGGCTACTCACACTAATTGTATATTATACTCTTATTTCAAAGAATAATGCCCCTCGAATAATAAATGAAAGGATTGGCCCCCGTTGTCCTCCTTTATACTTAACCAAAGAACCTCCAAATCTAATCAGGGAAGCTCCTTTACATAATAAATTGGTATACCAAATTTAAAGCAAATCAGATAATTCTGCATGAAAAAAAACCATTTCACTAAATTAAGGGGGTATAAGCTCCGCATTTCTCCCTTTATGCTGAGCCAATGAACCTTTATATCTAATCAGAAAAGCTCCTTATCAGAATGAACCTAGAAAAAAATTTAAATTAGATAATTATGCATGAAAACCCATTTATCTAAATTAAGGGGAGGGTACACTTGCCCCCCTTTTTCTATTTTATACTTAACCAATGAACCTCCAAATCAAATGAAGGAAGCCATATCGAATAAACTGATATATCAAATTTGAAGCAAATCGAATAATACTGTATGAAAAATGCATTTATCTAAATTAAGGGTAGACTAGCCCCCGTCCCTCCTTTATACTTAACCAGTAAATCTCCAAATATAATCAAGGCAGCTCCTTAACATAATAAACCGGTATACGAAATTTCGAGTTAATCGAATAACTCAGCATTAAAAAAAAACAATTTATTTAAATTAAGGGGGGGGGGGGGCGTCTAGCTCCCCCTTTCCACCCTTTATACTTAACTATTGAACCTCCAAATCTATTCAGGGAAGCTCTTTAACATAATAAACCGGTATACCATATTTGGAGCAAATCGAAAAATTCTGCACGAAAAACACATTTATCTAAATTAAAAAGGGGGGGGGGTAGGCCCCCTTTCGCCCCTTTATACTTAACTAATGCACCTCCAAATCTAATCAAGGCATCTCCTTAACCTAATAAACCGGTATACCAAATTTGGAGAAAATCGAATAATCCTACATGAAAAACGCATGTACCTTAATTAAGGGGGGTAGCCCCCCTACCCCCTTTATACATAATAATGATCTTCCAAATCTAATCAGGTAAGCTCCTTAACTTAATGAACCGGTATACCAAATTTGGAGCAAGTCGAATATTTCTGCATGAAAAACCCATTTATCTAAATTAAGGGGGCGGGGGGGACTAGCCCCCCTTTTCCCCCTTTATCCTTAACCAATGAACTCCAACAACTAATCAATGAAGCACCTTATCAGAATTAACCTAGAAAAAAATTTAAAGCAAATCGTTTATTTCTGCATTAAAAACACTTTTATATAAATTAAGGGGGGAGTCGCCCCCCTTCCTCCCCTTTATACTTAAGTAATGAGCATCCAAATCTAATCAGGGAAGCTCCTTAACATAATAGAGCGGTATACCAAATTTGGAGCAAATGAAATATTTCTTCATGAAAAACCCATTTATCTAAATGAAATGGTGGGCACAAGCCCCCCTTTTCTCCTTTTATCCTTAACCAATGAACTCCAAAAACTAATCAGGGAAGAGCCTTATAAGAATGAACCTAGAAAAAAAATTTGAAGCAAATCGGATATTTCTATCAAGAGTTAGTGCGTTACGTACATACGTACGTACGTACACACGTACAAAAAGTCCTTCCGGCCAGTGCCGGGAGGAAGAGGTAGTTTTCATATTCCTTATTTTTTAAAAGTAAGCTTATATTATTCAAACATACAAAGATCAATTTAGTGGAAACCGATTATAGGAGATTCAATACTAATTTTTATCAATACTAAATCATTATAAATGAGAATTTCGCGAAATTAGTCGGCTTTATCCAAGCTGCTTTTATTTAAAGTAACTTATATTTGGTTGCCAAATTCGGGGATATCTTGAAGTTCCTGCCACTTTAAGACAACATGGTGGATGAGGCTAACGAGTGAACTTGGTCGAGCCCTTAGTAATTCATGTGCACATGCTCACTCACATCGGAATCGGTTGATATATACAAGTGCTGTCGCAGGCAAAAAATCAGATTTTTCAAAATGTCACTCACATTAGAAATTGAAACTGAATCTGAGCCATTTTTTAAGATAAAGACAAAACAAAAAATGTTCCGGAATCCTTATATCATGGTCAAATGCTTAAGAAAGAAACCTTTTTCAATTTCTAATTTTTTTGCACCTCACTTCAAATATAATTTTTTATTTAATTTAATGGCCTCCATTTTGAAACAAGATGGCTGATGAAGCTTGACAGCGAACTTGGTCGAGACATTACGATATACTATCCAAACGGCTTCTTACATCGAAAGAGGTTAATAAATACGCGTGTTAGTTATCACGTGACAAATATCAGATCGTTTCAAAATGTCAGCCTTGCTAGAAATTCAAAGTGCTATAATTCAACAATTTTTAAAGATATATACGAAACAAAAACTGCTCCGGAATCTTTGTTTCAAGGTCAAACAGATAAAAAAAAATCTTTTTCATTTTTCAATTTTTTGATAACTCATTTTAAATTTTAAATTTAATTTTTTTTTAAATGGTACCTCTTTTGAAACAAGATGGCGAATGAAGCTGGCCAACAAACTCGGTCGACACATTGGTATGTACTATGTACACACAAAGTTACATCCAAATCGGTTCATAAATACGCCTGTTATCGCGTGACAAAAATCATGTTTCAAAATATCAGCCACAATAGCAATTCAAAATGCTATAACTCAGCCATTTTTTTTTACATAGACAAAACAAAAACTGTTCCGGAATCTTTGTATTAAGGTCAAACACATACAAAAAAATCTTTTTCATTTTCCAACTTTTTGGTACTTCATTTTAAATTTAAATTTTTTAAAAACATTTTAAATTGCCGCCATTTTGAAACAAGATGGCGGAAGAAGCTGACGAACGAACTCGGTCTAGACATTGGTACGTTTTATGTATACATCAAGGTACATCCAAATCGGTTCATAAATACGCCTGTTATCGCACGACAAAAATCAGGTCGTTTCAAAATGTCAGTCACGCTAGAAATTCAAAGTGCTATAACTCAGTCATTTTTTAAGATATAGACGAAACAAAAACTACTCCGGAATCTTTGTATCAAGGTCAAACACATACGATACTTAACCAAAGAACCTCCAAATCTAATCAGGGAAGCTCCTTTACATAATAAATTGGTATACCAAATTTAAAGCAAATCAGATAATTCTGCATGAAAAAAACCATTTCACTAAATTAAGGGGGTATAAGCTCCGCATTTCTCCCTTTATGCTGAGCCAATGAACCTTTATATCTAATCAGAAAAGCTCCTTATCAGAATGAACCTAGAAAAAAATCTAAATTAGATAATTATGCATGAAAACCCATTTATCTAAATTAAGGGGAGGGTACACTTGCCCCCCTTTTTCTATTTTATACTTAACCAATGAACCTCCAAATCAAATGAAGGAAGCCATATCGAATAAACTGATATATCAAATTTGAAGCAAATCGAATAATACTGTATGAAAAATGCATTTATCTAAATTAAGGGTAGACTAGCCCCCGTCCCTCCTTTATACTTAACCAGTAAACCTCCAAATATAATCAAGGCAGCTCCTTAACATAATAAACCGGTATACGAAATTTCGAGTTAATCGAATAACTCAGCATGAAAAAAAAAAACAATTTATTTAAATTAAGGGGGGCGTCTAGCCCCCCCTTTCCACCCTTTATACTTAACTATTGAACCTCCAAATCTATTCAGGGAAGCTCTTTAACATAATAAACCGGTATACCATATTTGGAGCAAATCGAATAATTCTGCACGAAAAACACATTTATCTAAATTAAAAAGGGTGGGGGTAGGCCCCCTTTCGTCCCTTTATACTTAACTAATGCACCTCCAAATCTAATCCAGGCATCTCCTTAACCTAATAAACCGGTATACCAAATTTGGAGAAAATCGAATAATCCTACATGAAAAACGCATTTACCTTAATTAAGGGGGGTAGCCCCCTACCCCCTTTATACATAATAATGATCTTCCAAATATAATAAGGGAATCTGCTTAACATAATTAACCGGTATACCAAATTTGGAGCAAATCGCACATTTCTGCATGAAAAACCCATTTATCTAAATTAAGGGGGCGGGGGGGACTAGCCCCCCTTTTCCCCCTTTATACTTAACCAATGAACTCCAAAAACTAATCAATGAAGCACCTTATCAGAATTAACCTAGAAAAAAATTTAAAGCAAATCGTTTATTTCTGCATTAAAAACACTTTTATATAAATTAAGGGGGGAGTCGCCCCCCTTCCTCCCCTTTATACTTAAGTAATGAGCATCCAAATCTAATCAGGGAAGCTCCTTAACATAATAGACCGGTATACCAAATTTGGAGCAAATGAAATATTTCTTCATGAAAAACCCATTTATCTAAATGAAATGGTGGGCACAAGCCCCCCTTTTCTCCTTTTATCCTTAACCAATGAACTCCAAAAACTAATCAGGGAAGAGCCTTATCAGAATGAACCTAGAAAAAAAATTTGAAGCAAATCGGATATTTCTATCAAGAGTTAGTGCGTTACGTACATACGTACGTACGTACACACGTACAAAAAGTCCTTCCGGCCAGTGCCGGGAGGAAGCGGTAGTTTTCATATTCCTTATTTTTTAAAAGTAAGCTTATATTATTCAAACATACAAAGATCAATTTAGTGGAAACCGATTATAGGAGATTCAATACTAATTTTTATCAATACTAAATCATTATAAATGAGAATTTCGCGAAATTAGTCGGCTTTATCCAAGCTGCTTTTATTTAAAGTAACTTATATTTGGTTGCCAGATTCGGCGATATCTTGAAGTTCCTGCCACTTTAAGACAATATGGTGGATGAAGCTAACGAGTGAACTTGGTCGAGACCTTAGTAATTCATGTGCACATGCTCACTCACATCGGAATCGGTTGATATATACAAGTGCTGTCGCAGGCAAAAAATCAGATTTTTCAAAATGTCACTCACATTAGAAATTGAAACTGAATCTGAGCCATTTTTTAAGATAAAGACAAAACAAAAAATGTTCCGGAATCCTTATATCATGGTCAAATGCTTAAGAAAGAAACCTTTTTCAATTTCTAATTTTTTTGCACCTCACTTCAATTGTAATTTTTTATTTAATTTAATGGCCTCCATTTTGAAACAAGATGGCTGATGAAGCTTGACAGCGAACTTGGTCGAGACATTACGATATACTATCCAAACGGCTTCTTACATCGAAAGAGGTTAATAAATACGCGTGTTAGTTATCACGTGACAAATATCAGATCGTTTCAAAATGTCAGCCTTGCTAGAAATTCAAAGTGCTATAATTCAACAATTTTTAAAGATATATACGAAACAAAAACTGCTCCGGAATCTTTGTATCAAGGTCAAACAGATAAAAAAAAATCTTTTTCATTTTTCAATTTTTTGATAACTCATTTTAAATTTTAAATTTAATTTTTTTTAAATAGTAGCTCTTTTGAAACAAGATGGCGAATGAAGCTGGCCAACAAACTCGGTCGACACATTGGTATGTACTATGTACACACAAAGTTACATCCAAATCGGTTCATAAATACGCCTGTTATCGCGTGACAAAAATCATGTTTCAAAATATCAGCCACAATAGCAATTCAAAATGCTATAACTCAGCCATTTTTTTTTACATAGACAAAACAAAAACTGTTCCGGAATCTTTGTATTAAGGTCAAACACATACAAAAAAATCTTTTTCATTTTCCAAATTTTTGGTACTTCATTTTAAATTTAAATTTTTTAAAAACATTTTAAATTGCCGCCATTTTGAAACAAGATGGCGGATGAAGCTGACGAACGAACTCGGTCTAGACATTGGTACGTTTTATGTATACATCAAGGTACATCCAAATCGGTTCATAAATACGCCTGTTATCGCACGACAAAAATCAGGTCGTTTCAAAATGTCAGCCACGCTAGAAATTCAAAGTGCTATAACTCAGTCATTTTTTAAGATATAGACGAAACAAAAACTACTCCGGAATCTTTGTATCAAGGTCAAACACATACGATACTTAACCAAAGAACCTCCAAATCTAATCAGGGAAGCTCCTTTACATAATAAATTGGTATACCAAATTTAAAGCAAATCAGATAATTCTGCATGAAAAAAACCATTTCACTAAATTAAGGGGGTATAAGCTCCGCATTTCTCCCTTTATGCTGAGCCAATGAACCTTTATATCTAATCAGAAAAGCTCCTTATCAGAATGAACATAGAAAAAAATCTAAATTAGATAATTATGCATAAAAACCCATTTATCTAAATTAAGGGGAGGGTACACTTGCCCCCCTTTTTCTATTTCATACTTAACCAATGAACCTCCAAATCAAATGAAGGAAGCCATATCGAATAAACTGATATATCAAATTTGAAGCAAATCGAATAATACTGTATGAAAAATGCATTTATCTAAATTAAGGGTAGACTAGCCCCCGTCCCTCCTTTATACTTAACCAGTAAATCTCCAAATATAATCAAGGCAGCTCCTTAACATAATAAACCGGTATACGAAATTTCGAGTTAATCGAATAACTCAGCATGAAAAAAAAAACAATTTATTTAAATTAAGGGGGGGGGGCGTGTAGCTCCCCCATTCCACCCTTTATACTTAACTATTGAACCTCCAAATCTATTCAGGGAAGCTCTTTAACATAATAAACCGGTATACCATATTTGGAGCAAATCGAATAATTCTGCACGAAAAACACATTTATCTAAATTAAAAAGGGGGGAGGGTAGGCCCCCTTTCGTCCCTTTATACTTAACTAATGCACCTCCAAATCTAATCAAGGCATCTCCTTAACCTAATAAACCGGTATACCAAATTTGGAGAAAATCGAATAATCCTACATGAAAAACGCATTTACCTTAATTAAGGGGGGTAGCCCCCTTTCGCCCCTTTATACTTAACTAATGCACCTCCAAATCTAATCAAGGCATCTCCTTAACCTAATAAACCGGTATACCAAATTTGGAGAAAATCGAATAATCCTACATGAAAAACGCATGTACCTTAATTAAGGGGGGTAGCCCCCCTACCCCCTTTATACATAATAATGATCTTCCAAATCTAATCAGGTAAGCTCCTTAACTTAATGAACCGGTATACCAAATTTGGAGCAAGTCGAATATTTCTGCATGAAAAACCCATTTATCTAAATTAAGGGGGCGAAGGGGACTAGCCCCCCTTCTCCCCCCTTTATCCTTAACCAATGAACTCCAACAACTAATCAATGAAGCACCTTATCAGAATTAACCTAGAAAAAAATTTAAAGCAAATCGTTTATTTCTGCATTAAAAACACTTTTATATAAATTAAGGGGGGAGTCGCCCCCCTTCCTCCCCTTTATACTTAAGTAATGAGCATCCAAATCTAATCAGGGAAGCTCCTTAACATAATAGACCGGTATACCAAATTTGGAGCAAATGAAATATTTCTTCATGAAAAACCCATTTATCTAAATGAAATGGTGGGCACAAGCCCCCCTTTTCTCCTTTTATCCTTAACCAATGAACTCCAAAAACTAATCAGGGAAGAGCCTTATCAGAATGAACCTAGAAAAAAAATTTGAAGCAAATCGGATATTTCTATCAAGAGTTAGTGCGTTACGTACATACGTACGTACGTACACACGTACAAAAGGTCCTTCCGGCCAGTGCCGGGAGGAAGAGGTAGTTTTCATATTCCTTATTTTTTAAAAGTAAGCTTATATTATTCAAACATACAAAGATCAATTTAGTGGAAACCGATTATAGGAGATTCAATACTAATTTTTATCAATACTAAATCATTATAAATGAGAATTTCGCGAAATTAGTCGGCTTTATCCAAGCTGCTTTTATTTAAAGTAACTTATGTTTGGTTGCCAAATTCGGCGATATCTTGAAGTTCCTGCCACTTTAAGACAACATGGTGGATGAGGCTAACGAGTGAACTTGGTCGAGACCTTAGTAATTCATGTGCACATGCTCACTCACATCGGAATCGGTTGATATATACAAGTGCTGTCGCAGGCAAAAAATCAGATTTTTCAAAATGTCACTCACATTAGAAATTGAAACTGAATCTGAGCCATTTTTTAAGATAAAGACAAAACAAAAAATGTTCCGGAATCCTTATATCATGGTCAAATGCTTAAGAAAGAAACCTTTTTCAGTTTCTAATTTTTTTGCACCTCACTTCAAATATAATTTTTTATTTAATTTAATGGCCTCCATTTTGAAACAAAATGGCTGATGAAGCTTGACAGCGAACTTGGTCGAGACATTACGATATACTATCCAAACGGCTTCTTACATCGAAAGAGGTTAATAAATACGCGTGTTAGTTATCACGTGACAAATATCAGATCGTTTCAAAATGTCAGCCTTGCTAGAAATTCAAAGTGCTATAATTCAACAATTTTTAAAAATATATAGGAAACAAAAACTGCTCCGGAATCTTTGTATCAAGGTCAAACAGATAAAAAAAAATCTTTTTCATTTTTCAATTTTTTGATAACTCATTTTAAATTTTAAATTTAATTTTTTTTTAATGGTAGCTCTTTTGAAACAAGATGGCGAATGAAGCTGGCCAATAAACTCGGTCGACACATTGGTATGTACTATGTACACACAAAGTTACCACCAAATCGGTTCATAAATAAGCCTGTTATCGCGTGACAAAAATCATGTTTCAAAATATCAGCCACAATAGCAATTCAAAATGCTATAACTCAGCCATTTTTTTTTACATAGACAAAACAAAAACTGTTCCGGAATCTTTGTATTAAGGTCAAACACATACAAAAAAATCTTTTTCATTTTCCAAATTTTTGGTACTTCATTTTAAATTTAAATTTTTTAAAAACATTTTAAATTGCCGCCATTTTGAAACAAGATGGCGGATGAAGCTGACGAACGAACTCGGTCTAGACATTGGTACGTTTTATGTATACATCAAGGTACATCCAAATCGGTTCATAAATACGCCTGTTATCGCACGACAAAAATCAGGTCGTTTCAAAATGTCAGTCACGCTAGAAATTCAAAGTGCTATAACTCAGTCATTTTTTAAGATATAGACGAAACAAAAACTACTCCGGAATCTTTGTATCAAGGTCAAACACATACGATACTTAACCAAAGAACCTCCAAATCTAATCAGGGAAGCTCCTTTACATAATAAATTGGTATACCAAATTTAAAGCAAATCAGATAATTCTGCATGAAAAAAACCATTTCACTAAATTAAAGGGGTATAAGCTCCGCATTTCTCCCTTTATGCTGAGCCAATGAACCTTTATATCTAATCAGAAAAGCTCCTTATCAGAATGAACCTAGAAAAAAATCTAAATTAGATAATTATGCATGAAAACCCATTTATCTAAATTAAGGGGAGGGTACACTTGCCCCCCTTTATCTATTTTATACTTAACCAATGAACCTCCAAATCAAATGAAGGAAGCCATATCGAATAAACTGATATATCAAATTTGAAGCAAATCGAATAATACTGTATGAAAAATGCATTTATCTAAATTAAGGGTAGACTAGCCCCCGTCCCTCCTTTATACTTAACCAGTAAATCTCCAAATATAATCAAGGCAGCTCCTTAACATAATAAACCGGTATACGAAATTTCGAGTTAATCGAATAACTCAGCATGAAAAAAAAAACAATTTATTTAAATTAAGGGGGGGGGCGTCTAGCCCCCCCTTTCCACCCTTTATACTTAACTATTGAACCTCCAAATCTATTCAGGGAAGCTCTTTAACATAATAAACCGGTATACCATATTTGGAGCAAATCGAATAATTCTGCACGAAAAACACATTTATCTAAATTAAAAAGGGGGGGGGGGGGGGTAGGCCCCCTTTCGTCCCTTTATACTTAACTAATGCACCTCCAAATCTAATCAAGGCATCTCCTTAACCTAATAAACCGGTATACCAAATTTGGAGAAAATCGAATAATCCTACATGAAAAACGCATTTACCTTAATTAAGGGGGGTAGCCCCCTACCCCCTTTATACATAATAATGATCTTCCAAATATAATAAGGGAATCTGCTTAACATAATTAACCGGTATACCAAATTTGGAGCAAATCGCATATTTCTGCATGAAAAACCCATTTATCTAAATTAAGGGGGGGGATCGCCCCCCTACCCCCTTTATACATAATAATGATCTTCCAAATCTAATCAGGTAAGCTCCTTAACTTAATGAACCGGTATACCAAATTTGGAGCAAGTCGAATATTTCTGCATGAAAAACCCATTTATCTAAATTAAGGGGGCGGGGGGGACTAGCCCCCCTTTTCCCCCTTTATACTTAACCAATGAACTCCAAAAACTAATCAATGAAGCACCTTATCAGAATTAACCTAGAAAAAAATTTAAAGCAAATCGTTTATTTCTGCATTAAAAACACTTTTATATAAATTAAGGGGGGAGTCGCCCCCCTTCCTCCCCTTTATACTTAAGTAAAGAGCATCCAAATCTAATCAGGGAAGCTCCTTAACATAATAGACCGGTATACCAAATTTGGAGCAAATGAAATATTTCTTCATGAAAAACCCATTTATCTAAATGAAATGGTGGGCACAAGCCCCCCTTTTCTCCTTTTATCCTTAACCAATGAACTCCAAAAACTAATCAGGGAAGAGCCTTATCAGAATGAACCTAGAAAAAAAATTTGAAGCAAATCGGATATTTCTATCAAGAGTTAGTGCGTTACGTACATACGTACGTACGTACACACGTACAAAAAGTCCTTCCGGCCAGTGCCGGGAGGAAGAGGTAGTTTTCATATTCCTTATTTTTTAAAAGTAAGCTTATATTATTCAAACATACAAAGATCAATTTAGTGGAAACCGATTATAGGAGATTCAATACTAATTTTTATCAATACTAAATCATTATAAATGAGAATTTCGCGAAATTAGTCGGCTTTATCCAAGCTGCTTTTATTCAAAGTAACTTATATTTGGTTGCCAAATTCGGCGATATCTTGAAGTTCCTGCCACTTTAAGACAATATGGTGGATGAAGCTAACGAGTGAACTTGGTCGAGACCTTAGTAATTCATGTGCACATGCTCACTCACATCGGAATCGGTTGATATATACAAGTGCTGTCGCAGGCAAAAAATCAGATTTTTCAAAATGTCACTCACATTAGAAATTGAAACTGAATCTGAGCCATTTTTTAAGATAAAGACAAAACAAAAAATGTTCCGGAATCCTTATATCATGGTCAAATGCTTAAGAAAGAAACCTTTTTCAATTTCTAATTTTTTTGCACCTCACTTCAAATATAATTTTTTATTTAATTTAATGGCCTCCATTTTGAAACAAGATGGCTGATGAAGCTTGACAGCGAACTTGGTCGAGACATTACGATATACTATCCAAACGGCTTCTTACATCGAAAGAGGTTAATAAATACGCGTATTAGTTATCACGTGACAAATATCAGATTGTTTCAAAATGTCAGCCTTGCTAGAAATTCAAAGTGCTATAATTCAACAATTTTTAAAGATATATACGAAACAAAAACTGCTCCGGAATCTTTGTATCAAGGTCAAACAGATAAAAAAAAATCTTTTTCATTTTTCAATTTTTTGATAACTCATTTTAAATTTTAAATTTAATTTTTTTTAAATAGTAGCTCTTTTGAAACAAGATGGCGAATGAAGCTGGCCAACAAACTCGGTCGACACATTGGTATGTACTATGTACACACAAAGTTACATCCAAATCGGTTCATAAATACGCCTGTTATCGCGTGACAAAAATCATGTTTCAAAATATCAGCCACAATAGCAATTCAAAATGCTATAACTCAGCCATTTTTTTTTACATAGACAAAACAAAAACTGTTCCGGAATCTTTGTATTAAGGTCAAACACATACAAAAAAATCTTTTTCATTTTCCAAATTTTTGGTACTTCATTTTAAATTTAAATTTTTTAAAAACATTTTAAATTGCCGCCATTTTGAAACAAGATGGCGGATGAAGCTGACGAACGAACTCGGTCTAGACATTGGTACGTTTTATGTATACATCAAGGTACATCCAAATCGGTTCATAAATACGCCTGTTATCGCACGACAAAAATCAGGTCGTTTCAAAATGTCAGCCACGCTAGAAATTCAAAGTGCTATAACTCAGTCATTTTTTAAGATATAGACGAAACAAAAACTACTCCGGAATCTTTGTATCAAGGTCAAACACATACGATACTTAACCAAAGAACCTCCAAATCTAATCAGGGAAGCTCCTTTACATAATAAATTGGTATACCAAATTTAAAGCAAATCAGATAATTCTGCATGAAAAAAACCATTTCACTAAATTAAGGGGGTAAGCTCCGCATTTCTCCCTTTATGCTGAGCCAATGAACCTTTATATCTAATCAGAAAAGCTCCTTATCAGAATGAACCTAGAAAAAAAATCTAAATTAGATAATTATGCATGAAAACCCATTTATCTAAATTAAGGGGAGGGTACACTTGCCCCCCTTTTTCTATTTTATACTTAACCAATGAACCTCCAAATCAAATGAAGGAAGCCATATCGAATAAACTGATATATGAAATTTGAAGCAAATCGAATAATACTGTATGAAAAATGCATTTATCTAAATTAAGGGTAGACTAGCCCCCGTCCCTCCTTTATACTTAACCAGTAAATCTCCAAATATAATCAAGGCAGCTCCTTAACATAATAAACCGGTATACGAAATTTCGAGTTAATCGAATAACTCAGCATGAAAAAAAAAACAATTTATTTAAATTAAGGGGGGGGCGTCTAGCCCCCCCTTTCCACCCTTTATACTTAACTATTGAACCTCCAAATCTATTCAGGGAAGCTCTTTAACATAATAAACCGGTATACCATATTTGGAGCAAATCGAATAATTCTGCACGAAAAACACATTTATCTAAATTAAAAAGGGGGGGGTAGGCCCCCTTTCGTCCCTTTATACTTAACTAATGCACCTCCAAATCTAATCAAGGCATCTCCTTAACCTAATAAACCGGTATACCAAATTTGGAGAAAATCGAATAATCCTACATGAAAAACGCATTTACCTTAATTAAGGGGGGTAGCCCCCTACCCCCTTTATACATAATAATGATCTTCCAAATATAATAAGGGAATCTGCTTAACATAATTAACCGGTATACCAAATTTGGAGCAAATCGCATATTTCTGCATGAAAAACCCATTTATCTAAATTAAGGGGGGGGATCGCCCCCCTACCCCCTTTATACATAATAATGATCTTCCAAATCTAATCAGGTAAGCTCCTTAACTTAATGAACCGGTATACCAAATTTGGAGCAAGTCGAATATTTCTGCATGAAAAACCCATTTATCTAAATTAAGGGGGCGGGGGGGACTAGCCCCCCTTTTCCCCCTTTATACTTAACCAATGAACTCCAAAAACTAATCAATGAAGCACCTTATCAGAATTAACCTAGAAAAAAATTTAAAGCAAATCGTTTATTTCTGCATTAAAAACACTTTTATATAAATTAAGGGGGGAGTCGCCCCCCTTCCTCCCCTTTATACTTAAGTAAAGAGCATCCAAATCTAATCAGGGAAGCTCCTTAACATAATAGACCGGTATACCAAATTTGGAGCAAATGAAATATTTCTTCATGAAAAACCCATTTATCTAAATGAAATGGTGGGCACAAGCCCCCCTTTTCTCCTTTTATCCTTAACCAATGAACTCCAAAAACTAATCAGGGAAGAGCCTTATCAGAATGAACCTAGAAAAAAAATTTGAAGCAAATCGGATATTTCTATCAAGAGTTAGTGCGTTACGTACATACGTACGTACGTACACACGTACAAAAAGTCCTTCCGCCCAGTGCCGGGAGGAAGAGGTAGTTTTCATATTCCTTATTTTTTAAAAGTAAGCTTATATTATTCAAACATACAAAGATCAATTTAGTGGAAACCGATTATAGGAGATTCAATACTAATTTTTATCAATACTAAATCATTATAAATGAGAATTTCGCGAAATTAGTCGGCTTTATCCAAGCTGCTTTTATTCAAAGTAACTTATATTTGGTTGCCAAATTCGGCGATATCTTGAAGTTCCTGCCACTTTAAGACAATATGGTGGATGAAGCTAACGAGTGAACTTGGTCGAGACCTTAGTAATTCATGTGCACATGCTCACTCACATCGGAATCGGTTGATATATACAAGTGCTGTCGCAGGCAAAAAATCAGATTTTTCAAAATGTCACTCACATTAGAAATTGAAACTGAATCTGAGCCATTTTTTAAGATAAAGACAAAACAAAAAATGTTCCGGAATCCTTATATCATGGTCAAATGCTTAAGAAAGAAACCTTTTTCAATTTCTAATTTTTTTGCACCTCACTTCAAATATAATTTTTTATTTAATTTAATGGCCTCCATTTTGAAACAAGATGGCTGATGAAGCTTGACAGCGAACTTGGTCGAGACATTACGATATACTATCCAAACGGCTTCTTACATCGAAAGAGGTTAATAAATACGCGTATTAGTTATCACGTGACAAATATCAGATTGTTTCAAAATGTCAGCCTTGCTAGAAATTCAAAGTGCTATAATTCAACAATTTTTAAAGATATATACGAAACAAAAACTGCTCCGGAATCTTTGTATCAAGGTCAAACAGATAAAAAAAAATCTTTTTCATTTTTCAATTTTTTGATAACTCATTTTAAATTTTAAATTTAATTTTTTTTTAAATGGTACCTCTTTTGAAACAAGATGGCGAATGAAGCTGGCCAACAAACTCGGTCGATACATTGGTATGTACTATGTACACACAAAGTTACATCCAAATCGGTTCATAAATACGCCTGTTATCGCGTGACAGAAATCATGTTTCAAAATATCAGCCACAATAGCAATTCAAAATGCTATAACTCAGCCATTTTTTTTTACATAGACAAAACAAAAACTGTTCCGGAATCTTTGTATTAAGGTCAAACACATACAAAAAAATCTTTTTCATTTTCCAAATTTTTGGTACTTCATTTTAAATTTAAATTTTTTAAAAACATTTTAAATTGCCGCCATTTTGAAACAAGATGGCGGATGAAGCTGACGAACGAACTCGGTCTAGACATTGGTACGTTTTATGTATACATCAAGGTACATCCAAATCGGTTCATAAATACGCCTGTTATCGCACGACAAAAATCAGGTCGTTTCAAAATGTCAGCCACGCTATAAATTCAAAGTGCTATAACTCAGTCATTTTTTAAGATATAGACGAAACAAAAACTACTCCGGAATCTTTGTATCAAGGTCAAACACATACGATACTTAACCAAAGAACCTCCAAATCTAATCAGGGAAGCTCCTTTACATAATAAATTGGTATACCAAATTTAAAGCAAATCAGATAATTCTGCATGAAAAAAACCATTTCACTAAATTAAGGGGGTATAAGCTCCGCATTTCTCCCTTTATGCTGAGCCAATGAACCTTTATATCTAATCAGAAAAGCTCCTTATCAGAATGAACCTAGAAAAAAATCTAAATTAGATAATTATGCATAAAAACCCATTTATCTAAATTAAGGCGAGGGTACACTTGCCCCCCTTTTTCTATTTTATACTTAACCAATGAACCTCCAAATCAAATGAAGGAAGCCATATCGAATAAACTGATATATCAAATTTGAAGCAAATCGAATAATACTGTATGAAAAATGCATTTATCTAAATTAAGGGTAGACTAGCCCCCGTCCCTCCTTTATACTTAACCAGTAAATCTCCAAATATAATCAAGGCAGCTCCTTAACATAATAAACCGGTATACGAAATTTCGAGTTAATCGAATAACTCAGCATGAAAAAAAAAACAATTTATTTAAATTAAGGGGGGGGGGCGTCTAGCTCCCCCATTCCACCCTTTATACTTAACTATTGAACCTCCAAATCTATTCAGGGAAGCTCTTTAACATAATAAACCGGTATACCATATTTGGAGCAAATCGAATAATTCTGCACGAAAAACACATTTATCTAAATTAAAAAGGGGGGGGGGGTAGGCCCCCTTTCGTCCCTTTATACTTAACTAATGCACCTCCAAATCTAATCAAGGCATCTCCTTAACCTAATAAACCGGTATACCAAATTTGGAGAAAATCGAATAATCCTACATGAAAAACGCATTTACCTTAATTAAGGGGGGTAGCCCCCTTTCGCCCCTTTATACTTAACTAATGCACCTCCAAATCTAATCAAGGCATCTCCTTAACCTAATAAACCGGTATACCAAATTTGGAGAAAATCGAATAATCCTACATGAAAAACGCATGTACCTTAATTAAGGGGGTAGCCCCCCTACCCCCTTTATACATAATAATGATCTTCCAAATCTAATCAGGTAAGCTCCTTAACTTAATGAACCGGTATACCAAATTTGGAGCAAGTCGAATATTTCTGCATGAAAAACCCATTTATCTAAATTAAGGGGGCGGGGGGGACTAGCCCCCCTTTTCCCCCTTTATCCTTAACCAATGAACTCCAACAACTAATCAATGAAGCACCTTATCAGAATTAACCTAGAAAAAAATTTAAAGCAAATCGTTTATTTCTGCATTAAAAACACTTTTATATAAATTAAGGGGGGAGTCGCCCCCCTTCCTCCCCTTTATACTTAAGTAATGAGCATCCAAATCTAATCAGGGAAGCTCCTTAACATAATAGACCAGTATACCAAATTTGGAGCAAATGAAATATTTCTTCATGAAAATCCCATTTATCTAAATGAAATGGTGGGCACAAGCCCCCCTTTTCTCCTTTTATCCTTAACCAATGAACTCCAAAAACTAATCAGGGAAGAGCCTTATCAGAATGAACCTAGAAAAAAAATTTGAAGCAAATCGGATATTTCTATCAAGAGTTAGTGCGTTACGTACATACGTACGTACGTACACACGTACAAAAAGTCCTTCCGGCCAGTGCCGGGAGGAAAAGGTAGTTTTCATATTCCTTATTTTTTAAAAGTAAGCTTATATTATTCAAACATACAAAGATCAATTTAGTGGAAACCGATTATGGGAGATTCAATACTAATTTTTATCAATACTAAATCATTATAAATGAGAATTTCGCGAAATTAGTCGGCTTTATCCAAGCTGCTTTTATTTAAAGTAACTTATATTTGGTTGCCAAATTCGGCGATATCTTGAAGTTCCTGCCACTTTAAGACAACATGGTGGATGAGGCTAACGAGTGAACTTGGTCGAGACCTTAGTAATTCATGTGCACATGCTCACTCACATCGGAATCGGTTGATATATACAAGTGCTGTCGCAGGCAAAAAATCAGATTTTTCAAAATGTCACTCACATTAGAAATTGAAACTGAATCTGAGCCATTTTTTAAGATAAAGACAAAACAAAAAATGTTCCGGAATCCTTATATCATGGTCAAATGCTTAAGAAAGAAACCTTTTTCAATTTCTAATTTTTTTGCACCTCACTTCAAATATAATTTTTTATTTAATTTAATGGCCTCCATTTTGAAACAAGATGGCTGATGAAGCTTGACAGCGAACTTGGTCGAGACATTACGATATACTATCCAAACGGCTTCTTACATCGAAAGAGGTTAATAAATACGCGTGTTAGTTATCACGTGACAAATATCAGATCGTTTCAAAATGTCAGCCTTGCTAGAAATTCAAAGTGCTATAATTCAACAATTTTTAAAGATAGATACGAAACAAAAACTGCTCCGGTATCTTTGTATCAAGGTCAAACAGATAAAAAAAAATCTTTTTCATTTTTCAATTTTTTGATAACTCATTTTAAATTTTAAATTTAATTTTTTTTTAAATGGTAGCTCTTTTGAAACAAGATGGCGAATGAAGCTGGCCAACAAACTCGGTCGACACATTGGTATGTACTATGTACACACCAAGTTACATCAAAATCGGTTCATAAATACGCCTGTTATCGCGTGACAAAAATCATGTTTCAAAATATCAGCCACAATAGCAATTCAAAATGCTATAACTCAGCCATTTTTTTTTACATAGACAAAACAAAAACTGTTCCGGAATCTTTGTATTAAGGTCAAACACATACAAAAAAATCTTTTTCATTTTCCAAATTTTTGGTACTTCATTTTAAATTTAAATTTTTTAAAAACATTTTAAATTGCCGCCATTTTGAAACAAGATGGCGGATGAAGCTGACGAACGAACTCGGTCTAGACATTGGTACGTTTTATGTATACATCAAGGTACATCCAAATCGGTTCATAAATACGCCTGTTATCGCACGACAAAAATCAGGTCGTTTCAAAATGTCAGCCACGCTAGAAATTCAAAGTGCTATAACTCAGTCATTTTTTAAGATATAGACGAAACAAAAACTACTCCGGAATCTTTGTATCAAGGTCAAACACATACGAAAAAATATTTTTCAATTTTCAATTTTTTGGTACCACATTTCAAATTTTAAATTTTTTTATAAAAATTAAATGGCCGCCATTGTGAAACAAGATGGCGTATGAAGCTGGCCAACGAACTCGGTCGAGACATTGGTATGTATTATGTATACACCAAGGTACATCCAAATCGATTCATAAATACGCCTGTTATCGGGTGACAAAAATCTGGTTGTTTCAAAATTTCAACCAAGCTAGAAATTCAAAGTGCTATAACTCAGCCATTTTTTAAGATATAGACAAAACAAAAAATGCTTTGGAATCTTCGTATCAAGGCCAAACACATAAGAAAAAATATTTTTCAATTTTCAATTTTTTGGTACCAAATTTCAAATTTTAAATTAAAAAAAAATTTAAATGGCCGCCATTTTGAAACAAGATGGCGGATAAAGCTGGCCAACGAACTCGGTCGAGACATTGGTATGTACTATATACACACGAAATTTTATCGAAATCGGTTCATAAATACGAGAGTTACAGTATGACAAAGATCAGATATATATAATATATATCAACTTTTGAACGGAGGGTGGTTTTGGGGTCTGGGGATAATGATCAATGAAAATATACCGAAATTTTTTGAAATCGCTTTCCTCCGAACGGCTGCAATAGATAGCTTTTTGTAATGAAAGCTTTCTAAAAAGAACCGGCCGGCACATAAGCTCTCAGGTTTTGATAGCCTGTGAGCTAAAAAGGGGGCTACCCCCCCCCTTTCCTCCCTTTACTAATGCACCTCCAAATCTAATCAAGGTATCTCCTTAATAGAATAAACCGGTATACCAAATTTGGAGAAAAACGAATAACCTACATGAAAAACCCATTTACCTTATTTAAGGGGGTAGCCCCCATTTCCCCCCTTTATACATAATAATGATCTTCCAAATCTAATCAGGGAATCGGCTTAACCTATTTAACCGGTATACCAAATCGCATATTTCTGCATGAAAAACCCATTTATCTGAATTAAGGGTGGGGGCGCCCCCCTTTCCCCTTTATATATAAGTAATGAGCTTCCAAATCTAATAAGGGAAGCTCCTTAACATAATAAACCAGTATTCCAAATTTGGAGCAAATGGAGTATTTCTGCATGAGAAACCCATTTATCTAAATTAAGGGGGGTTCGCCCCCCTTTCCCCCCTTTATACTTAAGTAATGACCTTCCAAATCTAATCAGGGAAGCTCCTTAACATAATAAATCGGCATACCAAATTTGGAGTAAACCAAATATTTCTGCATGAAAAACCCATTTATCTAAATTAAATGGTGGGGACAAGCCCCCTTTTATCCTTTACCAATGAAATCCAAAAACTAATCAGGGAGCCTTATCAGAGTGAACCTAGAAAAAAAAATTTGAACCAAATCGGATATTTTTATGAAGACTTATCGCGTTACGTACATACGTACGTACGTACACACGTACAAAAAAGAACCGGCGGGCACATAAGCTCTTAGGCTTTGATAGCCTGTGAGCTAAAAAGGGGGCTACCCCCCCTCCTTTCCTCCCTTTATACTTAACTCATGCACCTCCAAATCTAATCAAGGCATCTCCTTAATAGAATAAACCGGTATACCAAATTTGGAGAAAATCTAATAAGCCTACATGAAAAACTCATTTACCTTAATTAAGGGGTAGCCCCCTTTCCCCCCTTTATATATAATAATGATCTCCCAAATCTAATCAGGGAATCGGCTTAACCTAATTAACCGGTGTACCAGTGGTTCCCAACCTTTTTTCGGCCGCGCCCCACCTAAGCATCTCTAAAATCGTGATGTCCCCCCCTTCCCTTTTATATCATATAAATCTTATTATATAAAAAATAAACTTCTATTTTTCCGGAAGAATCTGAAAATAGCATTAATTGTGATAAGTGATTTCACATTCTTTAATTTATCAAAATCATATATATTTTTTTATTACAAGTATGTTTTACAAGTAACTCTATAAATCAATAAGGTCATGGATCTTCGTCTTTATATCTACAAAAGTTTTATTTATTTTGGTAACTTACCTGAAATTCAGGGCTTAATTTGCGCCGGAGCCCACCGGAGCCCGGCTCCGGTACTTCTCTGTTTTTAGTAAATATTTAAATATTGGTCGAGTTTCACCGGAGCCCATCAATACAGGGCTCCGGAGCCCAGTGCAATAGTGATTCCAAAAAATCGAAGCCTAAATTACCTTTTCCTTTCCTTCCCATCTCCAAGCCTTTGCATTCTTTTTTACCAAAACACTTATATATGACATAATGTCTAATGTGTCGCACACGTAGGAGATGGAGATAAAACGTATTCAATTTTTATATCAGTTTTTGGGCTTGCACTGACTCGAGCTCAATGTGTATTACAATTAAAATTTTATTTATTCATGTTTAGAAAAGTAAAAAACTTTTCCTCCTTTATAATTACGTATTATATTCTATTTCAAATATCATTTTAATGCTATTTTGATCAGAATGAAGGGGAAAGAGAAGTCGTGTTTTTCTATTTCAAATTTATGTCGGCGATGACGCGACGTGTTGATACGGCGCCACTGAAGAGACTGAACAATGAATTTGCTTTCAGTTCGATTTTCTTTTGTGACAGTAGGTTAATTTTTTATTGTCTGTTTTTTTAAAGATATCTAACCTGAAAAGAATATTTTCTGTTTTAGCCAATTAGCATCAGTTTGAGGTTTTGTTTGTTTGAGGTTTTTTGTCTTCTATTTCGTACGAGTATAAAAATCACGTTAGTGACTTATTTTGTATCTTGAACGGCACCCATGCTAAGGTTCTGTTCCGCACATTTACGAAGTCACTTTCATTTGTAAGTAGATATAATTGCCATGTATTGCCATTCTGATAGAAGGCAATGGAGCAGTGTTTCCTCTTTTTCTAAAAAAGCATCGATTCTTTCCGATAACGGTGTAAGTTTTTAATTTAATCTGATTTTCAGGGACTCACCACAAAAAATTGTTATGCGTAAGGAATCGATTATAATTTAAGATATGCAACTTTTATAGGAAATTGTAAAACATTGTTCCATTCTTCAGCATATAAATATTAATTTCTGTAAATTTCATTTTTTTTTAAAAAATGCATAGCTGCGAATTATCTCTTTTTTTGTGTTAACATTAATCATAATCCTTATCATATTTAATCGCAAATTTCTTTAATTAATTAACTTTAAAATTAGGCAAAGATTATTATTCATAAGGATAGCTAGTGATAACTAAAACGTGGAATAGTTGACAGCTAAGTATATGCTGATATATTTAAAATTTTTATTTTACTAAAGAAAAAAATGGGTTTTAATTTTGGAAATAATGTACGAAATATAAATATGCAGATTGGAGTGACAGGGGGTGGGGGAGGGGGAACGGTATGGTTGTTGTACCGGTAATGCAGAATATTAGGGCTCCGGCACTTTTTTTGTTAGAAATTAAGCCCTGCGTACCAGTAATAATTTCTTTCCCCAACCCACAAAAAAGTACTAGTATGCGTCCTGCATACAATGTGTTAAACCTTAACCTTTTGATTACGGGCTAGGAGGGGCGACTATTTTTATATTTATTCGTACCACAGTTTAAAAAATAATTTTTTGGGGGTGGATTTCTCATAACATTATCCTTGGATAAGTGTATAGCAGAGATGAGTTTTCAAAAAGTGGTGCGAATACAATAAAGCTATAGTCTCTGCGACAATATATATCCCAACCCCGTAATTAAAGGGTTTATTGAACTTTATAAAATTAGAGCTTTAATAAATAATGGAAATATTAATTTATAGTAGCTGATTTTTATTTCAATTTTATTCATTTTTATTTCATTTTCATTTTCATTACATTTACATTTAATTAGATTTTTTTTTAAATGCCGCAATTTCATCTCATGCGAATTCATATATTATCCCATAATTCTCATGTTATGATTTTACTACGTATTATTAATATTATTATGTAATATTCAGTTAATAGTAAGTCGGAAGGTCACATTTCGTGCGGAATAACATATAAAGATTCAGTTCTATTTACCCCTTCGCGACGACAGTCTACTACAAAATTTTTATATAATTTTTTATCGGTAATTATCTTTGTCTAATGTAATAACATGAAATTTTGATGATTAAAAGAGACGAAAATCTCGATTAAAAAATACTAGTATAGAAATATTGAAGACTCTACTCCGCGGCGAATCCTGCAACAGAAATTTTAATTGTGCGCTCCTTGCACAGCAGGTATACATGCAACTTTGCCATGAAAGCATTAAATTTCAGATGTATTCGGGTCGATTGCATAGGTAAAATAGTTTTTAAAACACTTGCATGAGTAGTACTCCATTGCATTTGGTTGTATTTTATGCTGTAGTTCCTATTTTAATAATTTTCTATAAGTTAATTTTTTAAACATTATAATTACATATTTTGTGTCTTCCAAAAATATACATTCGTTTAATTTCTAGATTTTAATTTTCTAAATAAACTACATTTATTACTTCTAAATTCCTCATTTTGCACATCAAATTTTCCTCTATAAGTACTAAAATATTTGAATTAGGGAATAAAAAATAAAATAAAATAAACAAATAACCATTCGAAAAAAATCAATATGCCGTTAAACATGCCATTAGTTATGCCCTAAAGCATTATGTTTCGTTTCTAGAAATTTTCTTTGTTGTATATTAGAAAGTAAAATGACGTATATGTATATCTTTCTAAAATTTATATTTATTTAATAATTCGCATGTTTACTTTTGCCTTCTTTTATTATTTCAACTAGTATTAAGGTAGGATTTATCAAGAAAACTACATGTTTTAAAATTCCAATATATTATTTTACTTGGGGGCTATATACTATTTTACTAGGGTTTTACTAGTACACTAGGAGGCTCTATACCAGGCATTTTACCATCGCCATTGCTCCTTCAGAACGCACAGGGTCTCAAAATATGCTAATTTCACTTGTTTTACAGATTAAGGAGTATTGAAATTTATTATTGCGAGCAGGGTAATCGGGTTCTAATATCCATAATCAGGTGGTTATTCATTTACATTTGACTAGGGACTTTTCGTGTTCCCAATTCCGCATTCACCGCTGTCTCTATAATTGACGGTTATTTTCGAAATTGATTCAGTCAGATCTGTCATACATTCGAAAATTAGCTTGTATAAAATGGTTGTAAAAGATGTGGTTTCCTCCGGGAATTTTATACAAAGTTTTCTTTTCTATGATTGAAGAAAATAATTCCAACTGTCAGTGTACTAGAGACCCACCTTTAAGCCCATTATTAGTAGTTTAAACAACAAAGTAAAAAAAAAAATAACTGCCGGAGAAAAACAAAAATGTTGGAAGAACTTCTTCAATAATCTTTCCCCTGAAGACAATTCCCTTTGGAGTATCCAGAAAAAGCTTAATGATAATTACAATGTTCATTCCTATCCTTCCTGTCTTTAATTCCACTGCATTTACTGAAACGCTCGTTAAAACCCATGCTGGGCGATTTTCCCCGAATTCTAGTTTAATCATGAATATATCTCGCATGTTAATGATACGATTCATAATTTCCTCTCTACTCCCCACCCCCGCCTAAGCCTCTCACTGAAGTTCATCCTATCACCAGCGCCTGATTATCAACGGGGCACATTCCCACCAGTAAAAAGAAACAGACAATTTTGCCTTATTCATGGCAGAAATTTTCAATGAATACGATGTTTAGATAAGGCGATCATTTCTATTAAAATTTATTGGTGTACGTGTGCCCAGTTAGTAATGAGGCCCTGCCTATCACTATTCATAATATTATGAAATATCTTTAAAAACTTAAAGCTCCTGGTTATGACAATATTACTCATACGGCACGTAAAAACTTATCTGTTAACTGTATTATTTATATTACATATATTACAAACTCCATCCACAAGTTCTTTTATTTCCCTAAACACTGGAAAATTTCAGTTATTTCTCATATCGATAAACCTATCTCTATTCTTAAAGATTTTACTAATTTTCGAACTATATCTCCCTCTTACCTTCTTTCAGTAAAGTTGTTGCACGCGTCAACCATACCCAGCTTAATAGCATCTTAGATACTCAAAACGTTTCATGCTTGAATAATTGGGCTTCAGAGGTAAACATTTAACACAAAATCAGTTCCTTCATGTTGTAGTTCTTGAGTGAAAACTTCAGCATGAGCATTTCTACTGCTGCCATTTTCTTAGATGTCGCCAAGGTTTTTGATAAACTCTGGTACATTGGATTTATTTACAAATTAATTAACGCCTGAATCCATGCTGGACTTATACAGCTTATTTACTCTTACATTAGAGACCGCTCTTTTTCGGCCTGCATTAATAACATGGTTTCTACACTTTATTTAATACTCTCGGGTATTCTTCAGAAATCTGCTTTGGTCTCTTCCCTGATTAACATTTTCATTATTGATATTCCGCGTTCACTGAGGACTTCTATTTTTTTCGTATGCGGACGACACAGCAATATCCCCCCCCCCCCCCGCACACCATTTTTACATACTATACAAAATACTTCAAAAACACATTGACACCTTCATCAGCTGGTTGCTTTTGTGGAGCGTTAAACTTAATGAGAATAAAACACCTGCTGTCTATGTTTGTAAAAAACGTTCTTATCCCAAACGTATTACTATAAACACCATACCATGCTATTACTATATCACCATGCCTTAGTCAGTCCATACTAAATACTTAGGCGTCACACTTGATATAAGACTCATCTCGAACAAGAATATTCTTAAAGTCAGAGTTAAAGTCGCCGACATGTCTAAATCTCGTTATCCTCTCCTTATTAGTAGCTCTGTCTAACGTCTTTTGTGTAATCAGGGATGAGAATTGTACTTGAAAGATTTGTACCCAAATTACTACTTGAAACCACTAAATTTTAATGGTATTTTTCGAGTTATTTAATGGAATAATTTCTGAGATTTAATAAAACAAGGATTGGTATTAAAATTTAGTGGAGAAAATCAACCATTTTAGACAGAGAATTCTCATCTCTGTATAATGCATGTATCTGTTCCATTCCAACTTACGCGTGTCCAATCTCGTGTTTTGCTAGCAAACGTAATCTCAAATACAATATTAAATTTATTTTTTAATTTTCTTATTTTAGTTTTGTTTTAAATTTAATCTTTCAGTTTAGAAGATTTTATTACAGTTAAACAGTCAGTTTAGAAGATTTTATTACAGTTATTTTTTAATGGTCCCCTTACTTATCTGCAAGTCGCTTACATATCGCCTGGATATGAAGTTGCTCCACAACTAGGAAGTCCATCAAGAGGTCTTACATACTTCCGGTCTTCTAAAATTATGCAAACGAAAAATAAATATTTAAATATTCTGATGATATATTGGCATTTCTGAATAAAAAACCTGCCAGATTTAGCAACACATACAAAAACAAAACGTACAGATTTTGAGGATATTTAGAGTATAATGCGAGATGTCCCATACCAATCCAAAGCACGGTCGATCAAATAACTTCGATCAAATGAGAAAATAATTAAGCAAGAATGAGAACGCTCCGACCCAAACGACTGCTTGCTACCACTAAATTTTAATGGTAATTCTCGCCTTATTTAAAATCACAATTTATGAGATTTAATAAAGTAAAGATTACTATTAAAATTTAGTGGTGACAGTTAAACATTTGGGTCGGAGAGTTCGCATCCCTGATTAAGTTATTTAATTATATTTGGATTAGATTTAGAATATGTGGAAATAATATCATTGGAAACGAATCCAAACAACTCAAATGTGGACGTGCCAATGTAGTCTGCATTCCACACGTGTAACTTACCGAGCAAGCACTTTTTATAATGTCATCGAATTTGCTACAAAACAAGATAAGTCAGTTGTAAAATGTTAAATTTCGTTCACTAAATTAATGAAATTAACGAAAATGCAAGCTCATATTAGAATATAAATCCCGAATTTTTAAATGGAAAATGGATTAATATATTTATATCTTACACAGACATTTTTGTTCGTAATGAATTTTATCTCCAATTCAATTTTTTATGTGAAGTTCCCTGTCTGAATCTACCACTATGAAAACTACAGAACCAGATATTAACAAATAAAAAACTCTCTGAAAATAATTCATGCATCAGTGGTCAGCGAGGCATCTACCTGTAAATCTGCATAAGTAACCGAGTCCGTCTTTATTTTATAAGTTCCGTATACTTACGATATATAACGACTGATAATAAATACCTAAATTACTTCTTATTTTCATTTATTTATATTCCATTGTTTCTGAAACCCTTAATTGAAATTCACACACTTTATAAGACATTTCTTTTTAAATTTTAGCAGTATAAAATACATATCTAATTTTCACATCTATTTTAAATTTTATATCCAAAAAGGTTAATTTTAAAAACGATGTCACTAGAATTCCACTCCGTTTAATGATTCGGGAATATATATATTAGAAATAAAAATTCCCAAAATAAAACACATAATATGTGATATTATTTCGATTTAATGTTCCGCATAAATGAATATACGAATCCATTTCTCTTTTTGAGCGAAAAAGTAATAATGTTTCAGATGAAGTTTTCTCTAAAGAATTATTTTTAATTTTCTTTAAAACATGAAATGTTTCAAAATGATGTATAATCGTTAGATATATAAAACAATTCAGATTTTAGAAAATGGAATTAAATTTATTCTGAAACGTGTTTGCAAAAACATGAAAAGCATATAAATTTGGCTAATATTTTAAAATAGCACAATTGTAGTAGAAACACAGCAATATCTTATACCGACTTATAGTAATTACTTTTCAGTAGCACATTTTTTTTAAAGTAATATCCTCCTTATAAATTCTGCAGAGCTTACAGACGGGGGTCCTCAGTCAGACGGTGGTCAGTGTTGAATTGGGACCTTTTTTCTTCGGCAGAAATTTCTGTAACTGTAGTTGTGGATAAATGAAGAACTAGAACTTCTAATTTAGGACTATTAATAAGCATAAAATAAACACCTAAATCTAAATATTTCGAGGGAGACATTTCAATGCTGAGGAAGGAAAACACACACCCTATTCCTTTCCACCATCTGAATTCATATCTGCGTAAGCCGAATTTTTACCGAGATTTTTTTTCTTCGTCAGCGGGCTGTAAATTTGCATTCTGTTTCGCGTTGTCATAGTATCAATCACGTGACCATACGTTATCTTATCAAGAAAGGTGAAAACTGTAGTGAATGTTTTCCAGTCCTTATCATTTTTCAGTGCATTGCTCGTATTTTAGCCTATCTTGTTACATACTTGCATTTTTTTATTTCAGTATATGAATGAGTGGTTAAAGACCGGTCAAATAAAGCATAAAGTGTCAAATATAGATGATGATGATTTAATACTTCACAATTTAACACAGAAGAAATTACCACAAAGGAAAAAAAAACGTAAGTACTCCGAAGAATAAATATTTAACACTATGATTTACAAACATCTATATTGATAATGAAGCACAGCATTTTTGTGTTATTTGTCACGATATACTGTGAAATGAATGTTTGAAACCAGCAAAAATCCGTAGACATTTACAAACAAAACATAAAGAGTATTTAAACAAATCGACTGCTTTTTTTAAAAGCAAGTTCAAAGAACTCAAAACAAGTCAGAAATTAATTGAAAAGGCCGTTTTTGCCTCGTATGAGGTATCCTTGATGGTATCAAAGTCTGCAAAACCTCATACGGTTGCAGATAATTTAATTCTACCTGCTGCTAAAACTGCGGCCACAACTATGTTTGGAGAAAAAGCAGCAAAGTATCTAAATTCAATTTCATTATCTAATGATACTGTTCAAAACAGAATCACCCACTTATTTGAAAAAAATTGGGAACCAATTAACTGAACGTATAACAAGTCTTTATTTCGCCTTTCAGGTGTATGCGAGTTTAGACGTTTCCAGTAATGTTAATTTGTTAGCTTTCGTTCGTTATGAATTTTGTGGTAGGTTATGAGGAGGATTTTGGTTTAAAAATTCATTACATCTCACACAACAAGTGCAGCGCAATTCACCTGTTTAGACGGTTTCATACAAGAAAAAAAAATAAACTGGTCAAAATGTTTCGGAATAAATACGGATGAGACACAAGCTATGAGTGGATCTATTAACCCTTTCCGAGGAAGAAGAATTCTGTTCATAAAATGATGAAATAATTGACTCACACCAGGATATTCAAACGCATTTCATGAAAAAAAAACCCGTTATTTTACTCTTTAATTACAATAGCTAAATTTTATTAAAATATTCTTGGTGCCATTTGTCAGTTTTGGAATTAAAATTAGGTGGCTCGCCCTTGAAAGGGTTAATGGTTTTATCAGCTTGGTAAAAGATAAAACACCACATGCAGTTTGGACACACTTTTATATTCACCGTGAATCACTGATCAAAAAAAATGCCAGAAGATTTCAAGTCTACATTCAATGAAGTTGTTTCAGTAGTAAATTAAATCAAAGGTAGTCCACTGAATTCCAGACTTTTTAAAATTATGTTCAAAAAAATTGGGAGTCAACACAAGCAGTTAGTTTTGAATACAGAAATTAGGTGGCAGTCAAGAGGAAAAATTTTAAATCGCATTTTTGCACTTCTTGATGGAGTACGGCTATTTTTATTGAATTCCAAATTCCACTTGAAAGAATCACTGATTTCTCCTGGCTTATCAAGGTGGAATATTTGACAGATATTTTTAGTTTTTTGAATCAGCTGTATTTTAACGAACATCGGTAAATATTTTCAAAGTCCAGGTCAAAATAGAATCATCAATTAACAAAAACTGAACTGTAAGCAAATCGACTTGAAAATAATATTTTTGAAACATTCCCAACATTATTCGATTTCATAAAACCTTTGGTGGTACAATTTCTCCTGATACTGTTGAAAATTTCGTGGTACACCCGAAGAACTTGAAAGAAGTTTTTTTTCCTTTATTTTCTTCCCTCAAAGTCAGAAAATGAGTGGATGAGGGATCCATTTCATTTCCAAGACATAAGTGAAATGGAGTCCTTAACATTCTTAGAGCCGAAACAACTTGCAGAATTATAAAGCGATGGTTCCATGAAAATTGCTTTCTGAATGAATAGCTTTTTTAATTTTTTGGTTGCGCGTGGGAAATACGTATGAAGAACTAGCAGGTAAACCTATCAAGCACTTACTTCCTTTCTGTACAACATAGTGTGCAAAGACCTTTTTCTAGACTTGTGCATCTGAAAACAAATATAGAAATTTCGACTGCACGTCGAACCAGACTTGCGAATGCATGTTTCGAACATTGAACGAGACATTGCCCATCCCGTAGACAAAAAAAAAAAAAAAAAAAAAAAAAAAAAGCATAATTGTTATGGGAACTACTAGTATGCATATTTTCACTGTCTAACAAAGTCTGCCATTTTTCTTATTAATACAACTGATTTTTTCAACAACTAAACACAGAATATATGTGCGTAATGAAAAATTAATGAAGCCTATACCATTAAAATAATTTTTTTTTTATCTTACATTATGAAAAAATTTATTGGGGGGTCCCCGAAATGCATAGCATATCACAGGGGGTCCGCGAGATCTCAAAGTTTAAGAAACGCTGCTCTAAAGTAACACTCGATATCGATCATTCGCATTTGATTTTAAACACATTCCGTCAAACATTCGGACAGCTTCTATTCTAAATGTAGCATATATTTTTTTTATCTATACTTTACCTTGTAGTACCGTAATTTCCGGCATATAATCCGCAGATCAAGCAATCATTTTCGACCCAGATTTTTATTATTATTTTTTTTTTAATTTGTATCTTTTAAATCGCGGTAAATATTCGGCTTCAATAACTAAATAAAATTTCTGGGTCCAAACAGAATTGTTTGATCCGCGGATTATACGCCGGAAATTACGGTGATAAAAGTGTTACTCGCAAATAAAGTGTGAATGAAAACTGTGTTTAATTTCGTTTATTTAATTTCGTTAACTGATTTGGAAAATTTTCATTCCGTACAAAAAGACCATTCGAGGAAAGAAAAACATAAAGTTTTATGTTTTACTGTTTGACGTCCCGTATCATTCAAACCATAAAAATCAAATTATTTCAGATGAGATTTCCTCAACTAAAACATTGAATGCTTCAGAATAATATAATATTGTCAAATGTATGAAATGATTTGTTCGATTTTGAGGATAATGAGAACTGTTTGTGCTGAAACAATTTTTAGAGACAGTTACATTTTGATAGTGTTTAAAAATTCAATATGTAGTATACATAGCATATGATAATTACTAAATTTTCATTTACCGTTGCTGCGATATAGTTTTTCAATTTTACTTTGATCGAATATCTATTGCTTCTAAATATCGTCTAATTAAAATGTTTACTCGATCAAATACAGCAAAACTTACTTTTAAATAAATCCTAATGAAAAATTTGAAAGGTACCTAACCTAAATTATTTATGTTATTCAAGAAGCGTTTGTTTATTACTTTACTTTTAAATAAAATTAGATTGAAACTGGATTTCATCAGACTTTTTTATTACAGTCATTATAAAAAGTATTGCGAATTTTCAAACCCATTTTTAATATATTTCATAGAATTAGTTCTTGCAGCGAAGTAATTGTTATTATGTTTGAAATAAAAGTTTCAACAGCGGATGGAAAAACTTTTAAGGGGACCAGGCAAGCGAAATTCGACCAAAAAATCGATTTTTACTTTTTTATATCATTAAATAGTTTAAACTTTTATATTTTCAACGATGTATTACACATGTTTATATATATATATATATATATAAATGTGTTGGATTTTTTAATTCTTTCTTTTAATTAAGTGGTAAAACTCCCATTGTTTTCGTCTTAATTAATATGTAATTAAATAGGGCGAATTTTACCATTTCAAAAAAGTGATGCCAATCAAGAAATCAGAATTTAAAAAAGTACTCCACTGGCAGCACTGCTTCACACCTTTAATTGACTTTTTCCCAAAACTTCGAATTTTCAAGTTGTGTTCCTTTTTTTCAATATCTGTTAAACTTAAGAACTCAGATTTTTCTAAATACATATGATATGTTATATTGTAAACTTTAACACGGGGATTTAATGATTTTTTGAGAATTATTTACTTTAGGCAGTGAAATCTTACCAAATATGCTAATTTAAAAATGTCTTCAATAAATAATTAATAATTAATTTTCAGTTTCACTTAGAAAGAAAATGTTCTCTTAAAATACGTAAAGCATGTTATTCAAACTACAGTAAAAAATCTAGACCTCTTTCACCATTTCTGAGAAAAAGGTACATAAAGTTGGGGAATTCTAACTGGCGGGGATAGAGCTTACCCGGTCCCCTTACCGAACTCTTGTTTTCGTCAGGGAAAGGTAGGATAGAGTATCACACCTTGGAAATAGTTTTTTTTTCTCACCGACGAGTGTAATAACTATTTTATATATTATTGCATTTTTAAATTACATTTACTTTCTAAAATTTCTTCTTAGATAACTATGGAATTTCTTAAAAAGTATTGGAATATGGCGAACACAGGGGTCGCATTCTATAGGTAAATTTTTATTGTTCCTACCACTAATATTACTTTGAAAATATCTTCATGTTACATTTCGATAGCATATTTTAAATAAAATGTTCATAAGGATTACTGATTACGCCTTTTGGTAGGAACATTAAAGTTTCACCTATACAATGCGACCCCGGCTAAGAGGATTTTGCGATCGTTAAAGGAAGTATGCTATGCTGTTTTATTCCTCTGGGATAAAGGCACAATTTATATTCCTGCGATATGTATTCATAAAAGTTTTCAAATAATGTAATACCCATTAAGCATCAAAATGGGTCTGGGACCGAAGAAAAATGTACACGCGGAAAACTGATTTTGAAATGATAGCATATTTTTAATAGTTGCTCTCATATTTGTACCCTTTTGGTATCCATCCATCGATTTCGATGACTATTTTAAGATTCGCATTTAACCCTCTGAGCGTCTTGCAAAAGGGTAAAATTGTAATGTTGTTTTCTTTGCATTTTGTTTTAAATGCTAATAAAATATGATTCTTTCAACATTATAAAAAAAATTCAATTAAAAATATGAATGTAATCCTTAAGAGTATTAATAATTCTTCAATGTATTTCAAATTCCATAAATCTATAGAATTATATTATCTTAAATATTGCTTGTATTGCTGTGAAACATGGACCTTAGTGAACGGAATAATACGCCCCAAACACTTAGAGGGTTAATTGAAATTATATATCATGAACGACGTATAAGAAAATATCAGATTAGCAACAGGAATGCTGAAGGAAATCATCAGATTAATCCCGACAGTGCATCAAATAATGGTACTTTTCCACTATAGGGATCCTTAGCGTTTTATTTAAAGAAGCTTGCTTTAATTTGAGCTTTAGAAAGGGAGATTTTTAGCAGATGATAAAGCAGCTATGAAAACAAACCTAATAATCTTTTAATCTTATTTATATATGTATTTATGCATATATAAATATTTTATTTATATATATGTTGATATTTTTTGTGAACAACTAGAGGTCTCTGCTCCGTATGAGCTGCACTAGTCAACCCCCGTTCAGACACCGCAGACTTTAAAACAGCTAATTTGATCGCCTTTTAAATAATTACGGGAAATTGAATTATAATTAAAATACCACTGACGATCTCCCTGCAAACGGTTTCCACTCATTTCCCTTAGATTGGGGAATTTTAAGGCCGAATCACCTGCCGTTAAGACATCTAATAGCAGTTTTCATGTTTATTAACACGTGCATGCCGGCGTGGTGGGTCACACTCGAATGTCTCAGAGTCAGAGGTGCCAAGCTCGCACTAATCTTCCGTAATGCTGGATTAATTTGACCCAGTTTAACAACGTTTCAAACCAGAAAAATTTATTTGATGAATCTTTATTTATATAATTCCAGTTTCCTATGTGGAACTTATTGAGCGCATCATCTCCCCATCTCAGCCCCATCTCAGCACATCTCATCAGCATCCCCATCATCATCTTTGCGGTGCAAAGGTCCGCGCGCTCACGCTTTTTTTAATTGAGTTTATTCCTGTTTCTACTATGTGTATTGGTGACAGCGGATTCATGATGTAGTTCCGGATCGTAGCAGAATAGGACTTTATTGTGGACTGTTGTTAATTCCTAGTAGTGCTTTTTTGAGAGTTCTACGTCGAATATACCATGGATAATACGGATCCATTTGACTTTAATGCGAATGCGATGCGCATAATGAAAGGTGAAGAGCCATCTGACCTCACTGCTGCATGGAGCGAATACCCACAAGTTTCGGATGAGAAACAAAGCGAAATCGTCAAGCAATTCCTAAAAGAATGTGACACCCACATCAAAGGATTGGTGAATGAGACAGGCTACTCCAGCCGCGAAGACCTACAAATGAATGTGAGTAACACTTTAGCTTCTGTGATGTTCTTATTTACTGAGCCATTTAACCCCCAAAAACTTTGTAACTTATCAGAATTTAAAGCTTTTATCTTTAAATATAACTTAAACCTAATTGAAACATTAACTAACTTAAAGGCAATAGCGGTGAACCCTAATGAGGGCTTCCTCCCTGCTAAAAATACTACACGGAAAAGAACCCGTGAAGAATCCAGTAGCGTACCCGTAGCAAATAAATATGCCATGTTAGCAGATAAAACTAAAGATAATAATGAAAATAATGATAATAATGGAAATCCCAGATTCATCTCAAGGCGGCGCAGTCGGTGGCTCTGCTTCACCCACCACCCCTAAAACAAAAATCCATCCATTCTACATATAAATAAAGGGAAATGGCACGAACTTGCTGCCAAAATAAAAGAGCAAAATGAGACCAACCCACTTATCAAAATGGACGGTGAACTATTAAAAGTCCACTACAAAAATGACTCGGACTTCCGTAAAACCCAAGCATACCTAGATACTAATGCAATAGCTTACACCACCCTGAGCCGTGCGGAACAGCGCCCTCGGAAAGTGGTAATACGCGGAATCCCATGCTATACGGACCCACAAATCATCATAGAACTTAAACAACACAAGTTTATAGCTAGTAGAGCTTCTATGATGAAGAGCAGGAAAACTGGCAAACCAATGCCCCTGTATGTAGTAAACATCTTGCCAAGAGCAAAATTTGAAGAAATCTATCAAATAACCGAAATTTGTTATATAAAAGTTACTATCGAACGATTTAAAGGCACGGGCATTATAAAACAATGTTACCGTTGCCAAAAGTTTGGCCACTCCTCAGAAATTTGCAACCTCCCTGCAAGCTGTGCCAAATGCTCAGGAGGGCACCTAACCCCGGATTGTGACAAGATCGGAAAGGTAACTCCCAAATGTAGCAATTGTTCTGGCCCCCACCCGGCTACTTATCGTGGTTGTCCAAAAACCCCCCAATTTCACAAAAATAACCAAAATTCAAAATCTTCCCCAAAAGATAAACCAGCCAAATCTTTCCCAGACATGCTGGCCCAAACAATGGCTAGCTACAATTATGTTAAACCAGCCTCAGCCCCACAAGTTACTAAGAAAGCCCCAGATACGGTTGCAACTCCAGAACCCAAACCTGAAACTACTAAATCAAACGAAAAAGAGCCAAAAGACCCTGAAACTGTAGCACCAGAAACTCCTAACTATATAAACGATCTAAAAGATATTCTAAAAACCTTCCAAGAGATGAAAGAAATCTTTAAATTTAACAAATTTATTCAATGTTTTCAAAACATAGCAAGACGTTCAAAAAACTGCAATGATCCTATGGAAAGGATACTTATGATTATCAGCGCTTTTGACAGCTTGGCCACGGAATTCAACTCACCCAATAATGAGTAATTCCTCCCCTTCTTTTTCCTCTTTAATCTTCCTCTCTTGGAACTGCAACTCCTTACATCACAAATTAAATGAACTAAAACTTTTCATTTCTGATCACCCTCAAATAGATGTCATTTTCCTACAGGAAACCTTCAGCCCCACCTTTAATATTAACATTCCTGGATATAGGCTATTTCACACACCCCGCTCGGACGGCACCCCGAGAGGAGGCACTGCTATTTACATAAAGCACCATATCCCTCACTATCTTTTTAACAGTCCTACTTTTAATGACATTGAATACACTAGTATAGTCATTCAGCTTCCCCACATTAATATTCACTTAGCCTCAATTTACGCTCCACCTACTGGTAACTTTCCTGTTAATAGTTTAACTCAACTCTTTTCTCATCACCAATACTGCTTCTTTGTTGGCGACTATAATGCCAGGAGTAGGCGTTGGAACTGTCACGGCAATTCTCCTCGGGGTACCTCTCTTCATAATCTTGTTCAACACCTTAAATTAAGCTTACACGCACCTAATACTCCTACACACATAAGCACGGCGCCTAATACCCATGATTCCATAATTGATCTTGCTATCTCTAAAAATCTTCCCTATCCTATCACCTCTACTGTCATTAAAGATCTTTCCTCTGACCATTACCCTGTCTGTTTCAAAATTGATATAATAAACCCTATTTCTCCGCCTCCTTCCGTGGCCATTGACTGGAAAAAATTTACCAACCATCTTGATAATCAAATCATTACTTTTCCCGTAATAAACTCCATAACTGATATTGATGATGCTGTGGATTTCCTAAATTCTAAAATTATTGAAGCCCAAAACCATGCTACCTTCAATACCTTCAAAAATAACAACTCATTCATTCCTCCCCGTTATATTTATAACCTGATTAAACACCGTAACCAACTGCGGCGTCAATTTCAAAATTCTAGAGACCCCTCCCTTAAGCCCCTTATCAATAGAGCTAACAATAGAATCAAAAATTGCCTTTTTAAAGAAAAGCAAAAAAGTTGGAATAATTTCCTCAAAAATCTTGCTAGCGAGGATAATTCTCTTTGGCTAATCAAACGTAAACTCAATAAAAAATATTCTCCCATTCCAGCTCTCTCAGACAATAATATTAACTATGCATATACTGACCAGGATAAAGCAGACCTACTGGCCAATTCCTACGCTTTACAATTCTCTCCGAACCCAAACCTCGCTAGCCAGGAGCATCTTGATGAGGTTAGTGAAACTGTTCGCAATTTCCTAGCCGTCCCCCCTGATGACCCCCCCCCCTACTATTCAGCCTATTGTAATACATAATATTATTAAAAAATTGAAAAAACGCAAGACCCCAGGTTACGACAAAATTTCTAACACTGCTCTTAAAAAACTCCCACCTAACTGTATTATCTATATCATCTATCTTACTAATGCTATCTTTAAATTTAACTACTTCCCGAAACCTTGGAAACTCTCTATCATATCACCCATACCCAAACCTGGAACTGATCTCTCTAACCCTACTAACTACAGACCTATTTCTCTGCTTCCTTCTCTCAGTAAAGTCATTGAACGTGTCATTAGGACCCAGTTGCAAGACTTTATTCATCAAAACAACATCCTTATGCCTGAACAATTTGGCTTTCGCCCAAAACCTTCAACCGAACACCAGCTCCTTCGCGTTGTTGAGTTTCTCAGCGAAAAGCTCAACGCGAAGATCCCTGCTGCTGCCATTTTCCTTGACATCGCAAAGGCTTTTGACAAAGTCTGGCACGAAGGGCTTATATACAAATTAATTAAGCTAAAATTCCGTGCTAGACTCATACATTTAATATACTCATACCTTTGTGGTCGAACTTTTAGAGTCCGCATCAATAACATCTTATCCATAATTCTCTCTATTCTAGCGGGCATCCTTCAAGGGAGCGTGTTGGGCCCAATGTTATTTAACATATTTTTCAATGACATCCCACGCTCATTACTTACTTATTTAGCTCTGTATGCGGACGATACATGTATCTACGCTTCTGCACACCACCCAGATAGTCTATACAGGTACCTGCAGACTCATCTTGAAGACTTCCTTGACTGGTGCGACCTATGGCGCGTTCTAATCAACGAAAATAAAACTAAAGCTGTCTATTTCTCCCGTAAATTTATCTATCCTCCTAGACTAACAATAAATAACACTACAATTCCATGGTCCGACGAGGCCAAATACCTGGGTGTCATCCTTGATCGTAGGCTCACTTGGAGCAAACATATTCTCCCCGTGAGGGGGAAAGTCGCCGGAGCTTCTCTTGCCCTTAAACCACTTCTTAATAGTAAAACTCTTTCTGTCCACAACAAGCTCATCCTCTACAATTCCTGTATCCTCCCCATCATTACTTATGCAAGCCCTATCTGGGGCTTTACCTGCAAATCCTCTATGGACAACCTAAGCAAACTCCATAATAAAAACCTTCGCACCGTCCGAGGCGCCTCCAGATACTTACGTAATACCACTGTCCGTAGGGACCTGAACACCATCACCCTTAGGAAAAGAATTAAAGACCTTGCAAATACTTTCTATTCTACCTTATATGACCTTCCAAATGATATTGTGGCAGGGCTCCCTGACTATGACGCCTTCGAGCCCCATCATCGCAAACGCCCGAAATATTTCACAATAATGGAATCCCCGTTAGCTTTGTGTTCACCGCATAAGATTGCTAAGTAAATTTTTTCTCCTTTTTTCTTTCCTATTTTATTCAAAAAACCTCTATATATACCTTATTATATAAAAAAAGATATATTGCCCTGATTAGTGCCTTTTTGTTTAAGTAGGCAGCCTTGCTGCCTTCCTTAACCGCCGACCCTGCCCTTGCTTGGTGTGAGTAATTTTTGAACTAGTGCTAACTTCTATTTTACTTATTTTTCTCTTCATTACAGCAGTCTGTACTGCAGCTAAACCTATATCTTAATATAATTTCACCATGTAAATCCAAGTTCTTAATCTTTTTTCTCTTAACTTTTAAAGCATCTATGCTAGTTATATCTTAAGTTTTTCCTTTTTTAAGTAGTTGCAAACAACTACACATTTCTTACTTTCCCAATGGCTCTATTTTATGTAAGACATCACAATTAATCAGACTGGGTGTAAAGTTGACTTCAACTAGGCAACCCCTTAACCGCTGCTTCACTGTTCAGCACTGTTCTCTAGTTAAAATTTAACTGAATTTACGAAAAATATTCTGGTTCGAATCGACATTTTATCATTTGACCGGTGTCAAATTGACAGCAGCTGGACATTCCAGTGTTAAATATATACATATACGATATACGATAAATTGATAACGCATTTATGACTCATATGCTAGATGATTTCATGTAATCGGAATTACGTTGTATGAATTCAAACCGTTAATGTAGTATTTAACTGTAACTAGGTTGAATATTTCCATTAAATCCACTTCTATCTCGAACTGAAAATATATTGATGATGTTTAACCCCTTAACGATTCGCATTAAATTACGGTTTAAAAATTCAAATTGCTTATTGGCACCACTTTTTTCAAAAAAGAAATGTTCACCTTATTTAATGATAGATGAAATGTTACTATAATAAAGTCAATCACACTATTTTATAAAACTGGTGGAAATCAAGAAAATCTGAATTAAAGATACAGCCCGTGAATATGGTGGGAGCGAGAATTAATGGGTTAAGCGGCAATTCAATTTCTTTTACGATAAATAAAGAAAACTTTAATTACGTTGAAATTTACGTTGTTATTACCGTTGTTATTAATTTCATGATGATTAGAGCTAATAACAGATCCTTCTCGAAAGTACAGTTGTCTACTTTAATAATTCTATAGAGAAAAGTATCTATTTCCATATTTTCCATGTAGGAATTTAACCCTTTCAGAGAAAAATAATTGTGCTTTTGCAATTTTTTATTTCACACCGGAATTTTCGAAATATTTTATTCTAAAAACAGAAAAACAACTTTACATTTGCTTTCATAAAGTTAAAAAAAGAAAATTTCGATAATCGGGATAAAATAAATCTCATCTCCTTTAAATGGGTCTATGCCTTTCTATTTCGATTAATTATATTCATGAAATAATAATCTCATAAAACAATTTCTGCAATTTTATGTTATAAAATTATCTTTTTTAGCTTTTTATAGTCTTTTATTTAATATATCTTGGTTAACGAATGGAAATTTGAAACTATTTAATTGATATTTGAATCCCTTTCTATTATTACAAAAATTATGTAAACGGGTATTTTCGATAACAATACAAGATTTTAATATCTTTAGAAATGAATTATAATTTTATATATTAATTTTAAGGCATTTCCCTTTACCCGGGAGCAAGTGATTATCTGTCCATTATTCTTTATGGCTACATTTTTAATAAACTAAAACAACAATGGATTCATTATTCGCGAAACCAGGCGCATGAAACTGAAACAAGAGTGTGTTTAAAAAACTAAAAAGTATAAAATAGATTTTAAATACAAAGTAAAGATGTCAATAATTTGTTTTAAAAAATGTGCATTTTCTTTAGCAAAGGTGTTTAATTATTTGTTCCTATAAGTTGCAAGAAATCACAGATTGCTGTCGATTTCCATTTCATTTTTGGCTTAATGTGTTTAGTACGTACGATAGTTAATTTGATTCCGACAGAACTCGAAACGGTGACAAATATTCCATAATGACAAGATAATATTCAATAAAGGATGATTTACGGAAATTAAGCAGTGAAGCTAGATTTAGTATTTTGCTTTTTGAATATATTACGGGAATACAATATAAATTATTTAAAACTAAAGTTCATTCTGTCATGCTTGGTAATATATCATGTATAAATACTACGAGTACATTCGTTAAATATTTCGATTAAGTATTGATGAAATAATGAAGTCGCAAATTAAATTCTGTAGTTTTATGCTAAAAACGTATAATTAAATTTTCTGAACCAGCCAAATTTTGAAATCATATTTCGTCAGTTTACCCTTTCATGGAGCTATTTATGCTCTTTGGAGACACATTTTTCGATATTTAGGGGCTCCACCTATGGCCGATAGGTTCTGATCTCGAAGCTGGTAGACGGGAGGTGCTGAGTTTGAACCCAATCGCGGCCGTCGGCCTAATCATTCGGAGTTTTCGTGGTTTTCTACGAACCTTGGAATTCTATGCGTAAAAACGGATTAGGTTCCCTTAGAAAGACCTCCACGTAGGACATTTCCTCCTCGGGCCTATATCCCTCGCGTAGATAATCGGCCTTCAAAAATCAACCCAACCCGATATTCACTTCTGAATAATAACGTGATAAATAAGTTCGTAAACCTCGATATTTCATCATTCTATGAGATAATTTCATAATTCTTCCTGTAACATAACGTTCGGGAAATATTTTTTTTTTTTTTTTAAAGAACAAGATACTATCAACAGGGAGGATTTGAATCATATATCATCTAGGTTAAAATAAAATATAGAAAATGCGGTTTTACAAAGTGCCGAGAAAACTGTGTCCGATGCCGAATTTTATTATTGTAACTCTTTTGTAACATGAGTCTCGTGCACACTTTTTAACCTTTTAGCACCAGTAATTCTAAAATTAAAACTTTGACTAAGTTAATTGTCGAAATTATGTGGTTAATTAAAGCACAAATTTCTTTTTTAAATTTCTGATTTCAAAAATCAACGCTTGTATGAACCATTTACGTCACGTATACGCCATGGGATTAAAAACAGATTTAACCCCATCACATATACATTTCGAACTATGGTTTTCACAGTTTAGTACGAGGTTATTTTAGTCGTAGTCTCTGTCTGGTCTCATGCCTCATAATATGTGTCAACCAAAAATTCAACTCTAACCTCTTATCTAATAAATGCATCTGGAATTTGGAAAATGGGGAAATGCACCTCGAATAAACTCCAGAGGTGTGCGTGTGGGGAGGGGTCAGATTTAGTTAAAGGATGTAGAGGGATGGACATGATGAGTGGCTAAGTGGTTAAACGTTGACTACTTTCCACTTCTTGCGTACTTCATGCTTGACTTCATGCGCGCAAATATGTAATCAGATATACTTAAACAACTAATTTTGAAAAGTTATTTTTCTTAATTTATTACAGTAATTTATTAACCGCAAAATAGCATTTTAAAATTAGTGGTGAAAGTTAGCATAATGTGGCGGAAGTTCGATCCTGTTAAGTCATCGCCTGCGTCTTCTTAGGAGTAACAAATTCATTCAGAAGTTGCAGAAATTCATTCATGATTGATTTAATTTAGTCTGCAAAACTTTTGGAGGGCACCGTGTGATAATCAGTAATGATTAAGTACACGTACGTAGTTTGCCTTAGTCTGCAAAAATATTACTATTGCCTACCGTTATTCACAGCGTTAACTCTTTTATGGAGTTGAGTGGGGTCTTGTAATGTATGGCTTCCAAATACTGCAGAGAAAAAGATTAAGCGCCAGATCTGAAGATCGTGCTCGCCAGTTCTCAAACATCTTGCTTGTCTCTCTATCCATGGTTCACACACATCAAAGGATTCATGAGATTTTATGTTTTTGAGCACTAGTGAGCCGGCAGAAACCTAGTGAACCTAGATCAATACCGGCAGAATCCTAGTGAACAACTCACAGAAACCGCTGTGTCATAAATCACACGCATGCGTATCGCACAGTGCATTGTGAAAAGTCAGTACAGGTAGCATTGACGGACTCCAATTCGCAGCAAGGCGCGTCGCGTGGGACTGCTACCAGATTAGAAGGACTTAAATAGCAACTTGATTGTGTCAGTTTAAGGATTTTTTAAATGATTTGCGCTACCCTAAATAAAGTAATTTTGTTTCTTTTTTTAGAATATTTTTTTTTTTATCTTTCTTTTAAAGCTTTTTCATCATAGCAGATTTTTATATTCATCGTTTGTAGCTTAAAAAAAAAAGATAGAAAACTACTCCTTTTTCAATATATTTCAAATATTAGAGTGTGTTGCGGCTACCGCCAAACGTAAAAATATATTTAATTTGTTTTCGCATTTTACTAAGCTACTCTAAAGTCAAGTTTTCCGCGGTATAGCGAATCAGAAAAAATAAAAAATAAAAAAAATAAAAAAAAAACCCGGCTTCCACTAATAGATATAGAACTGCGTCTTTTCCTTCTTTTTTTATTTCAAGCTGTATTTATTAACAGCTCGATTGCTAGATTTACTTTACATACTCATTTGGTTAGTAACAAACTCTTTTTTTTTAATAATGCATAAAGCTTTTTTGTTTTATTTTTACCGGTGTGAGTAATATAATTTTTCTTTCAAAATAAGTTCTATTTCTTTGGCGTAAAATTAATTTGATTTTTACGTTTTTTTTTTGTTCCACTCTCAAAGAAGTAAAGGTAACTCCTTTGGACATTTAGGATTACATTTATTTTTGTATTTACTTTATATTTAAATTTTTGTGGCGACAAAGAATACATTCTGGAACAATCCGTTAACTTAAAATCGGACGGCTGTTTTCTCCGGTCGCAAGCATCTGAAAAAAATTGTCTCCAAGATTTAAAAGCGCATTAGTTTCGATGCGTTTATACCAGCATTAAGCTTTAAAAGTCAATTTTTGACAAAATAGTAATTTTTTGTCTCTTTTATTTTAAACTTTTTGCAAGCTTGAAATAATAATCTATTAAAATTATATGTTTCTATAGTACAAACTCCAGCAAAAATGATTACTTTCTTCGTAAATCTAAAATGCAAGTATCAACTGAATAGTTCTCGAGAAAAATGGTTTTCCAGTTTGAAAAACATGGTTTTGAGAAAAACAAAATTAAATTTTTACAATAGCCATACGCTGAATGATCAAAAAAGATAAAAAGTTATTGGAATGTTACGTATAACTCCTTAAATTACCTTAAAGGATGCAGAAAATGCAAAATTAAAAAAAAAAAAGTTCTGATCGAAAGAAGTAGTTACATTCCTTAAATATTTAATAAAGAAACTTTATGTAATACTAAAATATTCCAATTTGTATTTAAAAACTGCCTAAACTAGTTCAACAAAATCAATATAGAAAACGAAAAAAAGAAAACTTAAGGGAAAAAAGTCAACTATTTGATCTATTTTACATCTTAAACAATTTTACAATGGGTTAAATTATAATAACTTCAAAATTTTGATTCTTTCAACTTTTTTATAATCTACTGGGTCCGTATTATTATGAATTTTTAAAGATAAATATGGAATACTGGAACACAATATTCAAAAATGTATACGTACGTAAAAGAAGCATTTAATAAACGAATGCAAATTTTAGTGATTACTGTAACTTTCTTTAGCTTAAAAATACCATTGTAGATGTAATCAATATTTATTATGTCCACGATTTTGCAACACATTGTGTGTTCTCAATTTGTTTGTACACTGAACACAATATTTTTCCAGATATTCATAGTGATAATACCAACTGTCGGAAGGAATTGAAATTGGACGATATTACTTGAAAGTAACAATTAAATTTTTTAACAATTATTTCAAGATTCATATTATAAAAGTATGTGAATTGGCGAAAAGGACGGATCGCGGAACTCCTAAAAATCTCATTTGTCACATGGTAAATATAAACCAATCTCCACCAATTATCGATTTGTTTTTCCAATTTACCTTGATCACGTGATAGCGGAGATGAACGGAAGTGCCATGACATGGCTTTTTCTATGGCTGCGGTTTTCAAATAGTATATAGGGCGATTATAAATTCATGGTACAAACTTTAAGGTTTTAAACTGTAACAATCGTTTATTGTATAGGAATGTATGGGCGCAAGGGACGCGTTGAGGTACAAACACCAGGGGCCAATTTGGCCCGCCCCACCAGTGGCCGAGAGGTTCTGCTCTCGAAGCTGGTAGACGGGAGGTGCTGGGTTCGAACCCAATCGCGCCCGTCGTCCTAATCGTTCGGAGTTTTCGTGGTTTTCTTCGAACCTTGGATTTCCAAGCGTTAATACGGGTTAGGTTCCCTTAGAAAGACCCCCACGAAGGGCACTCCCCCCTGGGCCTATATCGCTCGTGCAGATAATTGGCCGTCATAAGTAGAACCAACCAACCAATTTGGCCCTTTTTAATTTTAAAATTCCTCTTTCACACCAGAAAATTCCTCTACTATTCTTTTCTTTATTTAAGACAAACATTTCATGATTACATAAAAAAAAAAATCTTGTGTGAAATACTTCGGTATGAACTTGAAATTTTTCAGTAAAAACATAATGTAAAACTGGCAAATCTGTCACACACAGGAAATACATGAAAAGAAATAGAAATTGCCAGTTTTGCGGGGTTTTTTAATTCGAAAAATTCGATTTCGTACCGGAAATTTTCAAAGGGGAATTTTTTCTCTATGTAATCATAAAATGTCTATCGTAAATAAAGAAAAGAATATTATAGGAATTTTTAGGTATGAATGAGAAATTTTAAAATAAAAGAAGAACCAAGATTGCACTCCAGGTGTTTGTGCCTCAACGCGTCGCTTGAGCCCACACATTCCCACATAATAAATGGTTGTTACAGTGTCCTGTATCAACCCTTAAAGTTTGTACCATGAATTTAGAACCGCCCTGTATTCATATAAAAACTGAGCATGGTAAGATTATTCTGCCCTACCAGTGGCCGAGAGGTTCTGCTCTCGAAGCTGGTAGATGAGTGGTGCTGGGTTCGAGCCCAATCGCGCCCGTCGGTCTAATCGTTCGGAGTTTTCCGTGGCTTTCTCCTAACCTTGGATTTCCTTGCGTAAATACGTGTTAGGTTCCCTTAGAAAGACCCCCCCCACACGGAGGGCACGACCAACTCCCCCTTTAGGGTCTATATCCCTCGAGTTCATAATTGGCCGTCATAAACCCAACCAACCAGCTAAGATTATTCATTTAGAACAGAATTAAATACATACATAGAATTACATAGAATTAAACCAGAAACACTGTAATATCAAGATGTTCTGTACACATGACATGAAAAGTTGTATTTAGACTTTAATTTAAACGTAGTATAAAAATCTTTTGTCAAAATAAAGTATTACCGTTAAATATTTAAACGGTAATGTAAATCCTAATGTGTAGGCTTTTTAACCCCTTAAGGGACGGTAGTATTTTTATGAATCCATTTAATTTTAATTCCCAAATGCCACTAAAAAAAAATTCGGTATATATACGAAATATAGCTTTTTCTTATTTAACCCTAGATCTACCGGGAATTTTATTCAAGTTTTAATAAAACGTTCTATACCAGAATTTTTATTTAAACTATTTAACTTATTTATTTACCTTATTTTTGTCTGGTTGATATACTTAGTTTATTTTAAAGAAATTTCTGGTTTGAATGAATATTTTGTATTTACCTGTCGGGTCCAATGGACCCGTCTGGTAGACGGAGGGTTAAAAATAAATTCGTTTTCAAATTCCGATGTCATTCATTAATTTCAACATTTTAGCAATGGGATTGCTTTGCCCCTGAAAGGCTTAAACTCTAAACTATTCCTATCCCTCAATAAAAAGCATTATTTCCAAGCAATTTATTCCATCATTTCGATAACATTATATGTTTCAAAATTAAACTGTTGATAAATTATTGCTAGGTTCCATACATATTTGTTTATATACACGGTCACCTGTAAGATAATTATAAAATTTAATCAAAGCCAGCATCACTGCACAGTTTAATAACAAATACAGCAGAATTGACTTAACAGTATAACGCCCGGAAATTTTACTCAAGTTTCATAAAAATATTTGACATCAAATTTTTATTTGAAACTGTCCGATTTATTTAACGTAAATCTGCGTGGTTTAAGTAACTTATTTTATCAAAGAATTTCTGGTTCTAGTTGACATTTAATCATATGGTCGTAGTCGAATCGACTCCAAAGCGATATAAGTAAGCGTACAAACTTTATACTGGAATCGGGCATAAATTAACACAGTTCCATCTTGTGGACGGGGTGATGATCCACATATGCGGGCTTTTAGCGTGACGTCATACATGACAGGATATCTACGATCTGCGAATATTTTCTAAATTTTTAGTCACTCATTGGACAGAATTTTGCTTACCACATTCATTGCAAAAGAAGGGCGTAGCGAGATGGGCGCCAGCACTTGACACCGCACAAAGTTTCTTCGCCTCGGCAAGGAAATTTCAGCGAGGTTTCAATCAAGGTGAAAAAAAACTGTACAATTTTTGTGGTGTGAATTAAGAAAACAGTTAAGTATCTTCCTGTAGTTAACCCCGTCCGCTACGTGGCGTGCGACCTTGATTGATGTGATCTCGCCTTTAATCTTGTGGTTAACTCTCTTATTTAAGATAGGACGCTTACTTATATCGCTTTGATCGACCCCATCAGGGCGTTCTAGTGTTAATTATAATTCGCCTTTACCGGCCTATAAGGCGCAATAAGGTATCTCGATCCCTAGCACACGAACTATAAATTCAACGTAAAACATTTTAAATATTTACCTAAATACTTTCTGGTAGCTAAATACCGCCTGTCGTACAATCGTCTTAACATAAACAGCACCGTCTAAAACACCGTTAGAGGATACATTTTATGAAAAAAGTTTACTCTTATTTGGGATTTTGTATTAACAGGTGGATTTTTTTTTTAATTCCACATATATTTTCCACCTAATGACATTTCAACTAATACGAATTTTTAATTTATACATACATTTAATTTAAAGACACTGAAAGTTCGCCTGCTGCTTAATATACCTGCCTGACAGACCGCCTGGTATAGGAGAGACTGGGGAAGCTAGACCATAAGGGAGGCTTTACCCACCCTTCAGTTTTCATATTTGAAAGAATTTCCGTGTTTTGCCAATAGGTGACCACCGAAACCACAGAAATGCACAAACATTAGTTTTTGTTTCATGCAAATAATTGAAACGGGAATGGAAAAATCTGTGATATATATATCTGGGAAAATATTGTGAAGAGTTTTAAGCTTAAAAAACGTATTTTTAAAGATTTTCTCCGATAAAAGGTATAATAGAAATTTAAGTAAGTAAGGTTTTAACTAATGCAGAAATGCTGAGCTTTCATTCCAGGCATAAAGATTGTACAGTAAAAAGTCTAAACATAATCATGTGTTGTACTGGAGTCTTGATCCAATCAATGTGAGGGAGGTTTGAACAGCTTCGTCAAAGATCTCTCAGTGAAGTATTTTTGGAAATATTTTTATTATACACTGTACATAATGAAGGGTTAATGGTTACATTTCAAAATAATGTAAATTTATTCTTTAAAGCTGCATTAAAATACAGAGACAGAAAAGGGAATTGTTTAAAATTGATTAAAGGAAGATGTGAAAAATTGCTATAGAAGCAATTTAATGAAATATAAATTGGAAAGTTGATAGGAACTTTTATTTCATTTAAATAGTACCCATAGTAGTAAATAAAAAGAATGGAAAAGGCTAGAAAGGATGAGAGTAGAAACCCTTAAAACAATTTAAGTGTTCATGCCTCTGCAAACGAACGTAACATTGATAAAAACCCTTTAGAGCAGTATGTAGACAGATTTCTCCAAGATGAATACATGGAAATGTACCCAAACTATGTGACAACTAGCGTTGCCAGCTCCAGTGTCCCCAAAAAAAGTGTGCTTAAAACGGATTTTTTATTCTGTGCCTTGAATTCCGTCTAAGTAGGTTTGATTATATATAAAATTTTCCTAAATAAATTTTAATAATAATTAAACCAGGAAGCATAAAGCCTTTTTTAAAACGGATTTTATATCCGTTAACAAACATTTCAATATAAAAATAAAGTGGGTCAAGCCTCTTATATGTGGGGAGCCTTGACCCATTTTTTTCTCATGATTAACCCTTTCAGGGGCAAGGTAATTGCATTTGTAAACTGTTGAAATAATTGAGTAACACCACTATTTACAAGAAAATTTATTTGTAAAGAAGTAAAGGCATATTTTCGCTTATTTAATAAAAGTGAAGTTTTTATTCAAAACATCTGGTGCCAATGTGGCAATTAGGGGTTAAAATTATGTGATCACCGCCCCTCAAGGGGTTACGATCAATTACACAAGCCTGCGATGGTTGTGTTGTTTAACTTTTGATAATTGAATTTTATGTATTTTTTTAGCTCTGAATCCGAAAATGTCCTTCATTTTTAACCATCCCGTCGGGAGTTTTTGCAAATCGTAAATTTCAATGGTAAAATTCAAAAATAGGGAATACTTGATATTGAAAGATGCAGGAAAGGATTGCGTTTCTCAACTTTTGATAACTGATTTTTATATATTTTTTAACGCTGAATTCGAAAATGATCTTCATTTTTAACCACCATGTCAGGATATTTTGCAAATCGTAAATTTCAATGTCAAAAAATAGCAAAATTATGATATTACAAAATAGAGGTGATGGTTGTGATTTTTAAAATTTTGATAATTGATTTTTATGTACGTTTTAGCACTAAATCTGCAAATAACCTTCATTTTTAAGCATCACATCAGCCTTTTTGGCAAATCGTAAATTTTAAAGTTAAAAAGTAAAAAAAATTGAGAAAACTCTTGACATGATTGCAAAAAATGATGACCATTTTCGGATTCAGTGCTACAAAATACGTAAGAATCAATTATCAAAAGCTAAGCATTATGACACAAACTAAATTTTACAGGCTTGTGTTATTTTTCATGTTCCTTATATATTACACTTATGTCGCAATTTTATTTTTATAACTGATTGTATAACGAATAAAATGATATATGAATCTTTATTCTAGGTTTAATTGTCTGAGCGAAGCGAAGGCTAATACTCAGCGAAATATTACTGTCTGGACACTTTACTACTACGATGGATATTAACGCCATGTCCTACTAAAAAAAAAGCCTAATAAAAACCTTTCGTCAAGCATAACTCAAAAAATATTTGTCGGATTTCGTTTCTGATTGCACCAGAAGGTACCTATGAGGGTCGCCTACTGAATGCACCTACTATGAAAAATAAGTTCCAAACCGTTTAAAAATTATATAGAAAAAACTCTTAAAAAAGCACAATTTATCTGCATACGTCACAGAAATTTGGTGTGCGTCACTTTCACCGGTTGATGTTTTCGTAGACAACTGGTTTGAACACACGGAGCAAATAAAAAAAAAAAATACGCACGCAGTAATATTGAATAGATCAGTTTCAACCACGTGATCACAAACCTTGCAACAACCCGTGGCAACCAGTTTTGGTGGGCAAACAAATAATAATACAGTATTCCGTACCACGGTGACCGTTTTTAGCCTGTTGTATAAAATCTGAAATCTGGCATGTTGTATAACATACAATTGTGGATGATTAAAACAAAATACATGAGTGTTTATTGATCCGGAGGTTAGCTTTCTCTGGATGTCTGTCTGTCTATCATACAGCATGCAATTTTCTTGTAAAGGATGATATTATTATGCAGTAAAACCTCCATAACGGACACACCCGATTAGTGGACACCTCTATTTAGCGGGCATTTTTTCGATTACCAACCCTTAAATAACTGTACATTTTTTACTCTCAGTAGCGAACACCTCCAAATAGAGAACAAATTCTGCCCTCCCGAGGTGTTCGCTATTCAGAAGTTTTACTGGTAAAACCTCCATAGAGGACACACCCGATTAGCGGATACCTCTATTTAGCGGACATTTTTTCGATTACCAACTCTTAAATAACTGTACATGTTTTACTCTCAGTAGCGGTCACCTCTAATAGAGGACAAATTCTGCATTCTCGGGGTGTCCGCTATTCAGAGGTTTTACTGTACATAATATTGATAATTATTTTACAGGGCCGCACAAAAGAATAAGAATATATGAAACGAATATAAACTAAATTCGGGATTGGTAGATCGCTGATGGTAATGTAATTTTAGGACGTTGTTACAGTCATCCGCATGTTTTTAGAGTTTCGTCCATCTAACGAAACCCTACCTGTCTCACTCCTTTGTCTGTCTGTTTGTCCGTCTGTCACAGAGCCCGTTCTCAGAAACTATATATGTCGGAGACTTGAAAATTTGCATACTTATAGCTGAACACCACACATCAAACGGCAAATAATAAAATTTTGAAAAAGTCTAATATTTAACCCTCTGGGCTCTAACTTGTGTATTTTAAGCAATTTTTCTAACTCAGCCCCTGATTTAATTAAGTTGGAGACATGAAATTTTGCATACTTATAGCTGAACATCTTACATCAAACGACAAATAATAAAATTTTGAAAAAGGCTTAATATTTAACCCTTTGGGCTCTAACTTGTGTATTTAAAGCAATTTTTCTAACTCAGCCCCTAATTAAATTGGAGACATGAAAGTTTGCATACTTATAGCTGAACACTTGCGATAACACGATAAATCATAAAATTTTGAAAAAGTCATATTTAACCCTCCGGTCTCTAACTTCTGTATTTTAAGCAATTTTTCTAACTCAGCCCCTAATTAAGTTGGAGACATGACATTTTGCATACTTATAGCTGAGCACCTCACATCAAACGACAAATAATAAAATTTTTAAAAAGTCTAATATTTAACCCTCTGGGCTCTAACTTATGTATTTTAAGCAATTTTTCTAACTCAGCCCCTAATTAAGTTGGAGACATGAAATTTCGCATACTTATAGCTGAAATCCTCACATCAAACGACAAATAATAAAATTTTGAAAAATGTCTGATATTTAACCCTCTGGGCTCTAACTTATGTATTTTAAGCAATTTTTCTAACTCATCCCCTAACTAAGTTGGAGAATTGAAAGTTTGCATACTTATAGCTGAACACTTGCGATAACACGATAAATCATAAAATTTTGAAAAAGTCATATTTAACCCTCCGGTCTCTAACTTATGTATTTTAAACAATTTTTCTAACTCAGGTCCTAATTAAGTTGGAGACATGACATATTGCATACTTATAGCTGAACACCTCACATCAAACGACAAATAATAAAATTTTTAAAAAGTCTAATATTTAACCCTCTGGGCTCTAACTTATGTATTTTAAACAATTTTTCTAACTCAGCCCCTAATTAAGTTGGAGACATGAAATTTCGCATACTTATAGCTGAAATCCTCACATCAAACGACAAATAATAAAATTTTGAAAAATGTCTGATATTTAACCCTCTGGGCTCTAACTTATGTATTTTAAGCAATTTTTCTAACTCATCCCCTAACTTAGTTGGAGAATTGAAAGTTTGCATACTTATAGCTGAGCACTTGCGATAACACGATAAATCATAAAATTTTGAAAAAGTCATATTTAACCCTCCGGTCTCTAACTTCTGTATTTTAAGCAATTTTTCTAACTCGGCCCCTAATTAAGTTGGAAACATGACATTTTGGATACTTATAGCTGAACACCTCACATCTAACGACAAATAATAAAATTTTGAAAAAGTCTATTACTTAATCCTCTGGGTTCTAACTTGTGTATTTTAAGCAATTTTTCTAACTCAGCCCCTAATTAAGTTGGAGACATGACATTTTGCATACTTATACCTGAACACCTCACATTTAACGACAAATAATAAAATTTTGAAAAAGTCTATTATTTAACCCTCTGGGCTCTAACTTGTGTATTTAAGCAATTTTTCTAACTCAGCCCCTAATTAAGTTGGAGACATGAAATTTTGCATACTAATAGCTGAACACCTCACATCAAACAGCAAATAATAAAATTTTGAAAAAGTCTAATATTTAACCCTCTCGGCTCTAACTTGTGTATTTAAAGCAACTTTTCTAACTCAGCCCCTAATTATGTTGAAACATAAAAATTTGCATACTTATAGCTGAACACCTCACATCAAACTACAAATAATAAAATTTTTAAAAAAATCTAAAATTTAACCTCTAATATTTTGTCTCGCGCAATTTTTAAATTTAAACTGTTTTGCAATACTATTTTTTGTTCATTTTGCATAATAAGTTTAATGTGACGTAATTTGTTCTATTTCAGATTTCTAACGCGTGTTAATGAATTTATTTTACAATATCCTTTCTCTTTTAAAATTCACATGTAAATATAGTTTTTATGGCGTAATTTCCAATAAGTGCCTGCTTTTTATACCTAATTATTTAATTGTAATTTGAAGGTTTTTTTCTGTTTATAATAGTAACGTGTAAATAATTTTTTTGTTTGAAGCAAACATTATTGTTTGCGCTGTTTATACAGTTGGCAACAGTTTAAATTAATACCATTTTCTAAAATATGTAAAAAATATCTGTCAAAATACTGAATATCTGAATTTAAAATAGAAATAAAACCTCAAAAAATGAGTCAAATTAAAAAAAAATAATGAAATCTGCAGATCGGGATCTTCTATTGAATAAAATGATCTAAAAAGGATTAAATTCCCATGTATAGCTTTTGCTCTTATAATTATTTTTTAATGGAACGATTTTGTCCAACTTTAGCATTAAATATCTCTTAAAATAATTCTTCGATTTGAAAACTGTATGCATTAGTGTGTTGATCAAACATTTCGCTATAATACCACCGATTTTCATATATTTGTATGCAATAGTTTTCTTAATATTAACAAAGAAATACCTCTGGTCACAAAAAATTCAAAACCGGTGGCGGCGGCGGTGACAGCGTTAGTTACTTTTCATAGAATAGAGAGATATATAAAAATGAAAACTTGTCTATCTGTCTGTTTGTAATTCTATAAAAAATCCACAATTTGGAAGCCAAAATTGTGAAGAGATACGTACATGTGTATTAAAACATGGCCGAGACAACTAAAGTAATCCGGAATCGAAATAACTTATAGTTAATTTTTAATTAATAAAAAACCACCAATTTAACAGCAATTTCTTATCAAATTTAAACATTTTTCGTTATAGCAGTTGCCAACAATTAAAAAACACAATAAAATTATTACTACAACAATTAATTTTCTACTGCAAGATTTCCACGTGAAAAATGAAAATGAAATAAATAGTTTGCCGAATTTAAAAATAAAGGTGAATAACGTCATAACTTTTCTATTGCAAGATTTTCACGTGAAATATGAAAATGAAATAAATGGTTTGACGAATTTAAATGAAAGTGAATATAACTTCATAACTTTTCTATTTCAAGGTTTCCACGTGAAAGAGGAAATATTACGTCATATTGGAAATATAAAGGGCATGGTGGATATAGTATAACGTCGTATGAGTGTGAAAAATGTATTGAAACATAATAAAAAACCCGATTAGGGAAATATTGGCGTATTTTAACATTATTGCTCCAATTATAAATTGAAATAAGTTCATTTATAGCTGTATTCTTTTGCGTCTGTTATATACATTTATACATTTTTATATAGCGTTTTCATATGATTCATTCAACAACATTTCGACTGCTTTTTTTAATGTTTGTTTTGTGTTGTATGTTAAATTTTGAAATTGATTTTTTAGAACAAACATCCTTCAAATTCTGGCCAACGCCGGCACTTTAGCTTGTAACAGATAAATGACTTTTGTATCTGTACATCTAATGCTAATATTATAAAGCGTTATAATATTATAAAGTATATAATATTGTTAATGCTTGTACGTTTGTGAGGTGTTATCTCTGAAACTACATAGCCAACTTAAAAAAATGTTGGTGGCCGTCTCTACTCCGAGAAAAAGACTATTTTATGTCAGTGCAAGAACCTACATCGCTGCAGGATCAAAAAAGTTCTAAAATTGTGATTTCTGCGATATTGATTGGGTTAGAAACTTTAAATTTGGTGCGGTAGTTACTTTTAAGATGTAAATACTCGTAATGAACGCTCTCTAAATGGTTCAATTTGACGGATAAACGTAAAAATTTCTAGAAAGGTTCTAAACTATGATTTATTTGGAATACTGAAATTTTTGGGATACTGTTGTGGTTAGAAACTAGAACTTTGGCATGGTAGTAATTAATAAGATGTAAATGCTCGTTGTAGAACGAATTCTAAAAAATAGAAAGACTAAACAAAGCGGAAAAAGATCTAAAGATGATCTAAGTAACGAAGAACATGGAACTGTTAGGAATATAAACATGAAAATTGACATAGCTGTATTTATCATGACGTAAATTCTCGCAATAGAACGATTTCTAAAAATGTTGCTATAAAAAACAGTGCAGAAACAAAAAACTTTCAAAAATATTCTTTTTCTCTGTTACTGCTGAGCCCAAAATTTTGAAATTTTGCTTCGGGTTAGTTTTAAAATATACAATTGTCTCTATGAATGGTTTCTAAAAAATTTAAAGTTTAAAAAGATGAAATGAACGGAAAGCTATCTCAATCACCATTAATTTGGAATTATTAGGTATAGCAACTTTAAATATTTCATAATGCTGCATTTCCCCCGCAAAACATGCGATTTAAATGCAACAAAACTGATAGATACCCACCTAGCATTAAATAAATTGTGTAAATATTGAATAAAGACCTGTATGAAACAGTGAGTAGGTTGCCCGAAAGTACTTGTTAAAGTGTTCCTTCTCTAGGCTTTTCTCTCTCTCGCCAAGGCCACTAACAGAGGGATGTGCCGTTTTAAATGTGATATGAAATTTTTTATCCGATTCATTTTCTAGACATTTTATCATAAGGTCATATTCTCAATTATTATTAGTAGATTTTTTATATATTAACTTATTCTGCTGAAATTTTGTAATCGGATTCATATTGGCGTATGTTAGCTTGCATGATTTGCTGAATAAATATGTATGGATTTGTAAATTACTTCAAATGACACTTTGACAGCTCAAAAGTTATGCAGACGATATATTCAGATCTTGTGTCATACTTTATGTTGTAATCATTGCCGATTTCTTTTATTAAATACATGCTAAATACATCTCAACTTGTGCAGAATATGTTTGAAAATAAAACAATACAGCGTATGTAGTGGAAAGCATACACTCATCATTTAAATCCGATCGAGTATATCTAAAACACACTCTAACGAAGCATTGCATGCCACTTTTGATGTATTCGGTACTTTGATACTATATTAGATTTTGAGAAGAGAATTCCTTAAATATTATCGACAACCTCATTGCATCCGTGGAAAACAGATATTGTACAATATTAACTATTCCGGGGGAGCACACACCATATAAAGTATAGTCCATTCTTTTTAAACATCATATATTTGTCATTTAAAGTTACTCAAATTGGTGCGGAGCGTCTGATTATGCTCTTGACATCATTTTATACAGTTAAAATTCCGATATAAGTAAATTAGTGTTTCATTTTCTATTTTACTTTTAATATATTGCGTACTTTCAATTTTATATCCATGCATGGCTGTCTTGAATGGTTTGATTTCCCATTTTTTTAAACAGTGTATACGAATTTATTTATAAGATTTTGTAATTCTACAATTCGTTTATTTTCATCATTTCAATTTTTCGCAGTATATGGACAATTAAAGATAACATCTCATTTTCTTTGCTTCCACATGTTATTATTAAATCTATGTTCACAGTAATATCGCTCAGACTAATCCCTCTGAGGGAAGTCCTAGTATTTAAAAAATAAAAATCATTTTGTAAAAAAATAGGTCAACACTACCTATTCTCCCCTATAAAATATAGGTAAAAATCGTTTTTAAGTTATAAGTTTGATATATTTTTAATATATTACATTTGACTTTCTAACAAGTACACGAATTCATTTTTTTTTTTGTGCTTTCGTATTGGCCACCTGCCACAATCCTAATTGTAGCATAAGCGGTCAATCGCGATACAGTTCACTATTAACCGTTTCGTGACGGATGATGCATATATATGCATCGTCAAAAGATTCATGTGGAATTTGTTTTCGCACCATTAATAAATAAATGTAATATTTGTTTTTTTTTTAATTAGAGTATTGTTTTTGTATTTTGCAACTAAAGGGAACTGTTTAAAAAAAGCGGTACCACCGAAATAAAATTGTCGTAAAGGATGCCGTCTTGAAATGGTTAATATAATTTTTTTTTTATTCTAACTATTTCAGTGCTTAAGTGTGTAGTAAATTACATTTATGCGTTACATTCGTTTTTTATTCATTTATTTAAAACATTTATGTAAATAATTTTGAGTTGCTTTTTTCTAATAATATTGTAAGCATTAATTATTTTTTGTTTAACCCCCTAATTCTCGCTAACGTGATATTCACTGGTTGTGTCTTTTATTGAGATTGTCTGATTCCCACTAGTTTTATAAAATAGTGTAATTAGCTTTATACTGATATCATTTTACTTGTCATTAAATAAGAAAAATATTTCTTTTTCAAAAAATGGTGGCAACAAGCAATCTGAATTTTAAACCGTAATTTAATGCGGCCATTAAGAGATTAAGATCAAATGAATATGAGGACGTGAGTTTCAAAACTTGCCGTATCTAGAAAATCAAATTTTAGGAAATCTCGAAAAATGTCTAGCTGCGTCTATTGGTTTTCATTGTAAATCACATTTTATAATGCCAAAAATTCAGGGTAAAACGAAATTTTTTGCAGATTATAATGCTTCTTCAGTGCAGTTTTACTAGTAGAATAGATTAATGCAAAAGAAACGATTTTTTAAGTTTTGGATAAGACGAGTTTTAAAATTCACGTCCTCATACGTATCATCGTTTGTGTTTCTTTTTTCTTTTCAGCTTAAAAAAAGAAAAAAAAAACCAGCAGCTTTCCATTCTTAAATCTTTATATCTTTATAGGGTACCCATCAACACAATATCCATTAAAAATCCATTTTCAGTTCCATGAAAGTTATTCAATTTTAAAGATGCAAGTACTAATCGCAAGTTTGTGCTCTAACCCTGTCGCCTGTCCGTCTACTGGTGTCTTTTACATGTATATTCATTTCCCCCCGGTTTTCTATGACAACGGCGTACGATTTCCTTTCTGTGTGTGGACACTTACCTAACTCCCTTACCCCAATTCAATAGAGACCCCCCCCCCCCCCCGAGGTAAGTATCTTTTCTAGAATTTTCCCGGGAAAGCATTATTCGAACATTTCGCTTTACTACTGTAATATACTGAAAATATCTTTAGAAAAAAGCACTATAATAAAAGAACGAAAAGCATAGAGATAATTTTCTCAGTGTGCGAGAAACTTTAACCCACTGAAGAATGACATTGCGTTTTCGCAATATTATACTTGTCATTTTGCACTTTTTTGACACCAGTAAAAGAGAAATATATAATTTTCCTTATTTAACCCCTTGAGTGGAGGTGGGATATATCATTATACCCCACATAATTTTAAACAAGATTCCCACCAAAAAGATTTAGTTCAAATTTATTTTAGTAACATTGGTTTGAACAAGTTGTAAAATTGCTTTTCCTTATTTTAAAATAAGAATTTTCAAAGATTCCGTTTTGAATTCAACATTACAGGAAATCAATCACTTGCTTCCTCAAAGGCTTATTAAACTCATTTCAGTGATTCATAAAGTAAAAATAAGTGTTTAACAAAAATTGGTGTGAACTGAATATTATTCCTGTAAAACATGCTGGCCCTTAACGGATTAAAATATTTTATACAATGATACCACTTTTCTGGGAACCTATGTAATACATTTTTATTTGCGTGCTTGCCCTAAAACTTAATTTTTACTGATAAGTGAAATGAACCTACTTCATTGTATCCGTTTTTTATCTATAGTTTAAATTTACGAAATTCAAGTAAAGGTCAGACAAATCGTAATACGCGGTATCGTTAAAAGTCAGCTCGACTGTTGTATGTTTTATCCCCTTATAAAATCAAATGATTAAAGTATTTTAGCAATTTCTTTAATTCTTATACAAGTTTATTCATTATTTTTGAATCGGGGACAGAATTATCACTGATCCATATGTGTTTAACATGACTCACCGTCTAATTCCTTTTTCTGGAAGGAGAGATTTATCGGAAGAGTTGTAAAAACAGGTGAAAACAAAAAAGGAAAGACCGATGGAAACAAAATTGTTATGTAAGTCCTATTTTCTATATTTTTGAAATTTTTTATGACTTGTGAGCAATAATCTGAGCTTATATTTTATTAATTGGGTTTAGTTACCTATATATCAGGGGTGTCTAATACCAATACATTTTGATGAAATAATCGACTTCCTGAATCGCAGAGATTCGATGATAACATTAGGCAATGATAACTATAATGTTTTAGTGGTATCAGGCGGACCACCATTTGACACTGCTGCTATATATGATTTTTTAATGTTTTATAACTTTCAACATTTTCTTCTTTTAATGTCAGAACCACCGAAAAATAGTTCTTAATTCCTCTACGTTATGCATCTAAAGATTGAGAAATGTTGGGATTACCTGCGCTCAGGTGTAACTTTGGAAGTTAGGTGTGTTTGATTGCATGGCAATTCTTGTAGAAAAAACATATTTCTGCACCAATTCTATTATGAAAAGAAATAATTTTTCAATAAATATAAAACTTGACTTTTTATTATTTAAAATGTATAAAATTAACAATTGCCGTGATCAGAAATTGCGAATCGACTGTAGTCCAGGCAATAGGGAATTTTACCTAGCAAAATTAATGGTAGTACTGGAAATCGGCTTTCTAGATGTTTTTTCGGTCTCTGAATCCGAATTTGTAACTTCCCACCAAAATTTCCCCCGCCAACCTCCCCAAATTTTGGTAAAAAGCCCACCAAAAATGGTTTTTATTAAAAAAATAAACTTTTTTATTGTTTTAGGGAAAAAGTATCTAGAAATTCAGAAAGTAGACAAAATTTCCAACAAATTAGATATATGACATTATGACTTAGGATGAAGGGTTAGGGTGATCTGTCTCGGAACATGCGCGCGGTGCTGCGTAAACTAAGTTGCACAATTCCACTTAACCACTCACACGTTTGCATTCGCCCTCCCATCTCCCCTCCGAACTTTCTCTATAAGGTTTACTTTAAGATTTTTGGGTCGCTGAATCCGAATTTTTAACTTTCCCCCAAAAAGTTCCACCCCCCGAACTCCCTCCCAAATAGTTGTTTTTAACTTAAATTTCTTATTGTTTTAGGGGAAAAGCATTACGAAATTCAGAATCTAGACAAAATTTGCAACAAATAGGATATATGACATTATGAATTAGGATGAACGGGGAGGGTGAGGGCTGCCTCGGAACATGCACTGCGGCGCTACGTGCACTAAATGATGAAGTCCAGGCAATAGGGGATTTTATCTGGCAAAATTAATGATAGTACTGGAAATCGGCTTTCTAGATGTTTTTTGGGTCGCTGAATCCGATTTTGTAAATTCCCACCAAAATTTCACCCGGCAACCCCCCAAAAAATTGATTTTTTGAAAAAATTTGGTTTTTCAGAAAAGCGCGCGGGGAAGATTGTATTATATCAAAGCAACTGATTCTGTTTTCTTTAAAAACTGTTAGTTATATAGCTTTTCTGACACCATTAGTAGCACCTCAGAGAAGGCGATGAATCGTAATAATTTTTTTTCCGATTGAGTGAAAATAAAATATGTCGTTTTAGTTTCCACTTTCCTTCAATTGTAAGTAGTGTTTTGGCTCAGTGATCTGTTAAATATTTCAATTAATAGTAAAATTAGAAAACTTTTTTTCTAATTTTACATGTCTCACTAAAGTATTAGGTCTACTGGAAAGTTCTGTTCGATAATATTATTTCACGCCTACCTTTTTACTTTCTTCTATCTTCAATAGAAGAAAGTATTGTAATCGAAATTTTTTTCGACTTCCGGTTTTCGACGGATTTACACGATTTAGGGGTCAGAGATCCCCAAAAACATGTTTATAGAAAATGTCTGTCTGTCCGTGTGTCCGTCTGTCCGTCTGTCTGTCGCCATTGTACCATCAAAAAGTGTATGAAGTTATGCATAGAATTGAAGCAAATTTCTATTTTAAGTTTTTGGCTATGGCAAGCAGATCCTCCCTGAATTTGGAAAAAAATCGCTGGTAGGGGGCGCTGTAATAGCGATTTTTGTGTGATTTTAAATATTGTACCATCCAAAAATGTATGAAGTTAAGCATAGAATTGAACCAAATTTGTATTTTAAGTTTTTGAATATGGCAAGTAAGTCCTCTCTGAATTTGGAAAAAATTCGCCGGTAGGGGGCGCTGTAACAGCCCTTTTTGTGCGATTTTGAATATTTTACCATCTAAAAGTGTATGAAGTTATGCATAGAATTGAACCAAATTTTTATTTTAAGTTTTTGGATATGACAAGTAAGTCCTCTCTGAATTTGGAAAAAATTCGCCGGTAGGGAGCGCTGTAACAGCGATTTTTGTGCAATTTTGAATATTGTATCATTCAAAAGTGTATTAATTTATGCATAGAATTGAACCAAATTTTTATTTTAAGTTTTTGGCTATGGCAAGCAGATCCTCCCTGAAATTGGAAAAAAAAATCAACGGTAGGGGGCGCTGTAATAGCGATTTTTGTGCGATTTTGAATATTGTACCATCCGAAAGTGTATGAAGTTATGCATAGAATTGAACCAAATTTTTATTTTAAGTTCTTGGCTATGGCAAGCTGGTCCTTCCTTAATTTGGAAAAATTCACCGGTAAAGGGCGCTGTAATAGCGATTTTTGTGCCATTTTGAATATTGTAACATCGAAAAGTGTATGAAGTTATGCATAGAATTGAGCCCAATTTTTTGTGTTTGTTTTTGGTCATGGCACGAAGGTCCTCCCTGAATTTGGAAAAATTCCTCCGGAATGGGGTGCTATAATTGCGATGTCTGTTCCATTTTCATTATCCTACCATCGGAAAGTGTATGAAGTTATGCATAGAATTGAACCAATTTTTTTTTGTATGTTTCTGGCTATGGCAAGCAAGTCTTCCCTGAACTTGAAAAAATACCGCCAGAAGGTTGCGCTATAATTGGATCTCTGCACCATTTTCATTATTGTACCTCGAAAATTGTATAAATTTATGCATAGAATTGAACCAAATTTTTTGTGTACGTTTCTGGCTATGGCAAACAAGTCCTCCCTGAATTTGAAAAAAAATCTGCCGGAAGGGGGGGGGGGCACTGTAATAGAGATATTTGTGACAATTTCTTTATTGCACAGTCGAAAAGTGTATAAAATTATGCATACAATTGAATCAAATTTTTTGTGCATATTTTTGGCTTTGGCCAACAGGTCCTCCTCGAATTTGGAAATATCGCGCGGTAAAGGGGCTCTGTGATAGCGGTTTTTGTATACTTTTCTTGATTTTTCGTAGTTCTGTTGTCCATCGGCGGCTCGTGCAAACGCGGGAACTCGCTTCCTGCTAAGCCGGCTATTTGCAAACATCTGATTACAACAGAATAAGGAAAAACTATTAATTTTAAGAAATATCATGATATAGATTAACTCGTTTTTAGTTCATTTAATTGACTGAAGCAGGAATTTAAGATGAAAATCAAAGTTGGTATAATATTCAACTAATAATATTGAAGTATTAACATGTGTAACTAGTTTTTGAAATATTAAGATGCATAAGATAGAAGAAAGTTTTGGGATTGGCACATCCAACTAGTTTAAAATTCAAATTTCTTCATTGGCACCACTTTTTTGAAATGGTAAAATTCCCAAGGTTTTCACATTTCACGTTAATGTGGAAACAGTGGGAATTTTACCATTTCAAAAAAGTGGTGCCATTGTAGAAATCTGAAATTTAGAAAGTAGGCATGGAATAACATAATCGCACAGAACTTTCCCGTAGACCTAATATATAACACTAACTAGGAACGGTCCCCAACTGCCAGATAAGTATTTTCTTGAGAGTGGTGTCGTTGGAAAGCTCTTACCATGGTCATCAAGGAAATGTATACGACTCTCCGTCCGAATGCAACTGGTGACGAGTTATAGGCCGATGTATTTCTTTCATTTATTGATTTCTCCAGGTCACTAGCTATGCAGGAAAGACACTTTGTCTGGTAGAAAAGAGGATTGGCGGATTACAGAAATTACAGAGAGGACAGTTTATGCTTGGTGGAAAAAGTAACCTCATGGATGGTAGTGAATTTCTTAATAGAAATGGCTGAAGCGCGAGTGTTTCCAGCACCAGGTACACACGATAAAAGAGGTTATTTCGCATTTGTCACAGGTGTTTTTAGCTACGTTAAAGCATGCCTGTTTAATTGATCGAAAAACGGGATTCATCTTTACCGACGCTATACCGACGCTTGTCGTCGAAGATGGGCGAGGTGTTAGTTTCTGGTGTTCTTTAAAGCATACTCCAAGTCAGTACAGTCCATTTACTTATATGTGATTGTGAAAATGTTGTCACAATCTTATTTTTCTTGATAGACGGAACTATCACCAACTTCACACTGGCAACAACAGGTTACATAACTGCAATGTCAGCTGACTTTTCTACTACATATGCTGTCGTTTCTACCACACATGGTGTCTTTTCACAACTATGCAGGAAATTTCCTGTATAGCTAGTGACCTGGAGAAATCAATAAATGAAAGAAATAGATCGTCCTATAACTCTTCACCAGTTGAATTCGGATGAGTAGTGGTACGCATTTCCTTGATCACCATGGTAAGAGCTTTCCGACGACACCACTCTCGACAAAATCCCGATCTGACAGTTCGGGACCTTCCATAGTAACTATATATACCCACTGAAAGAGCATATATTTTACTTTAAAACAACTCAATCGGTTTTTAAAATATATAAATATTGCGAATCATCCGATACGAAGTTCGTTTGAAAAGATTTTATTTTAAAAATATAAAACAATCCGCAAGTAAAATAAAACACTATTCATCTTCATAATATTCCCGAGAAAGAATAAAATATACAAAGGTATTTGTGTTATTAGGAAAAATTTCTCTCGAAATTACGATTTGCATAGTGCAATTTATTCATTCGATTTTCACACATAATTAGTTGACGCACTGCTTTATAAGCTGGTACTAGAAGAAAACTCAGATATTGTAAGTTGGGGTTTATACAAAATATTTTTAAAGAAAAACACTCAGTATATTATAATATGCTTGAATAAATCAGAAAATTAAATTAGCGATAAATGAACTGTTACGTATTTTAGTAGATACAATATTTATTATAGAGAAGGAGACTTACAAATTTAATAAGAAATTACGTCATTCTTATGAAAAGCCAAAGAAGTACAAAAAGTACTGATTTTCCAACCTTTGTAGGATTGCCTTTTGGGCGTAATAAAAATTCCAGTACCTGGTTTTATCAGATTTCGATGTCTGTCCGGATAAATTAAAGTTTAGCTAAAATAATGTTCCATTCATCTTCGTGTCATTTCAGAGGAAGAAAAGGGCGAAAACTGTTAGAGAATTCTTCTTATCAAAATCAGGATATTCATAGGGGAATAAAATAACATGCATTCCGGTAGGAAATTACTCTTTATACGTAGATATGTATAGATAAAAAGCAAATAAATTAATCAATCATGGATGCATGGGAAATATGTATTTCCAGATAATCCCCAAGGAGTAATAAAGCTAACAAAAAGGCTTTTATTATTAATAAATTTTTCTCAAAATTGTTATACTCCTAGGGAAATAATACTACCAATTCCATCAAAAGAATGCTTTCTACGTACGGAATTCCTTAATCAGTGAAATGTCATCAGAATTAATAAACTGTGAGAAAATGGAGAACATATGTCAACATATTACAATACGTTTCAATTCAACTGTCAATTGTATTCCACATTTTTTCTAAATAAAAGGTCCTATGTATTCACTATTTCTAGTACAATACTCTATGTGAAAAAACATTTACTCATATTACTAATAATTACATGTAAAAGTTTTTCAAGATTTTTTTCATAAAGAGTATACAATAATGCAAATTTCAATAGAAAATTCTTTCTATACACGGATTTCTCCATCAACGAAATGTGTTAAGACTTATCATAATAATTAGAATAATAATTAGAAAGTATAATACAACATTTCAATTTTTACATCAAATTATGCTATATAGAAATTTGAAGAATTATTATTTTCTTACTGAATAATTTTCAAAAGAAAAACAAACATAATGAAGTTTTTTATGATATTGAACTGGGTGTTTCTATACAAAAACTGATTCAAGCATTGGACATGCAAACAATTTCCTTCAGATCAGTCAAAAGAATAAGTTAATTTCCTATTTTTCTATTTTAAGGTATATACATTGATACAGATTAAACAAATCGTTTCCACTTCTTCGAAGTTCGCAAATTTTCGCGAAAAAGATAATTTGTAGAAAAAAATTAAATTAGGCTTATCAAATACAATTAAATAAATATGAAAAAAAGAAAGCAAGAAAGAAAAATCATGCGTTAAGCATAGATTGTGAAACACTTTCCAACACTTCCTGAAACCTTTAACAAAGCTTCGTTATTTAGAGAAATAAGATAATTAAGATAACTATTTTAGAAAACAGATAAAACATTTGAAAAGCTGATTTCAGAAATTACCGGCCATAGACAAATATGTCTTCCAATTCTTTTGAACAGTCCTGTAATTTATCTGTTGGCTGATATATATACTACATAATGTGAAAATTTATTTTAGCAAGCAAACGCACAACAGGTTAAAATTTCTGATTCAGCACTTTAAACTAATAGATGAAAACATACTTGGACACTTTTGTTCAGCCCTGTCACTTACCTAGCACCTTTATTATATGCCACTATTTAGCTAAAATTTAATTCAAATTAAACACTCTTAAAAGTACTGAAATCCCATTTCCAAAAATTATTATCCTTTGGCGGTCATGGACCCAATTCTTTGCGTGACCCTGTATATCATTTTTTCTATATTCTACAAACATTTTTTAGTAAACTAAATGCAGTTTAGCCTAAAAATGCACAACTCATTTAAAAACCATCTTTAAGAAATTTACGCTCATACTCAGTGACCTTTAAGAAATCTTTTATATAGCCTAGTATATCAACTATAGCATTTATACACACCATATAGAATGCATAAATATAGTAAAACTTAAAACCGCATAACATAATTAAAAATGCATTTCCTGCTATCATCGCTAATAAACAGCACTTCGGATAGAATATACAATCAGGCATTGTTTGTGTAATGTCCTCTGTAAATGCTATGCACTTCGTATTACACATGAAGTAACTTATAGTAACCCTCAGAGACACATATCAATTTCATTACATATGAAATAGTTTAACACTGAAATGAAGGTGAGTGGACATTTTGACCGCTACCATATGAATATATTTCAGTTCAAACCAGAAATTTCATCATAAAATAAAGAATAACTCGAATACTCAAAGAAGAAAAACGTTAAATAAAAAAGGTAACTCTTGTAATTCAAGATTATAGTTTAAAATATTTTTATAAAACTTGACTAAAATTTTCGGTTTTTCTAGTGTTAACATAATTAAAATACTCCGCAAACAATCCCCTTCCCCCCCCCCCCCATACGATTATGTAATGGAATTATTTCGTGTTCTCTGTAAATGAATAACAACTCTTCTTTGCACCGCATTTTCTATAGAATGCATATTTTAGCGCACTTCGTAAAAACAAACTAATTTTATTATGTTTGAAAGGATGTAACATTTTTAAAATTCATTTGAAATGAAATTTTCCCATTGGCCGCAATGTAACGGAATAGTTTTGACTGTCCCTATAAATAAATTAACATGCTACAAACTTCCTTTGAAATAGTGATCGTGCTAGCGTAAACGTAAATACCATTCGCAAATTTTTAAGGGCTATCCGAGTATAATTACGAGAGTTAGAATGCGGGCATACGGCCAGAAAACCGAAGTTATAAACACTTTTCAACTTTGTTGGAAATAACAGCCATTTGTCTGGAAAGTCTTTTTGCAGTTTTTGTTAAAAAATTAAGCTTAGGGGTTGTCGTTGCAGTGAAATTGTATAAAAACTATGAAAATTTCAATATGAAAAGATAATTTTGATAATTTTGACAATATTTTTGAATTTATTGGATTTTTTTTTTCTTAGGTTATCAAACGGGATATCACTCAGTGAAGTAGTTAAGGAATTAGGAAAGTTTAAAGTCTGGAACTCCTAGTGTTAAAGTCATTCGTAATCGTTACAAAATTGATTGCAATGACAATCGTTTTTTAACCCTTTATCTACTGAATCATGAATTCATGAAAATTTTATATTCTAAAGCATTTTTCGTGAATTATTTCAACTACATTAGAAGATTTACGTAATCATTTAATAAATTTTAGAAAGATTTTAGAAGGATTGAAGGATTTAGAAGATTTGATTAAATTTTAATTTATAATAATTTTGTGCAATATTTATAACTCCACTCAAATCGTTTAATTTAAATATTTTTCCTAGTACATATCCTAATTCTACAAAGAATTAGGAAATGTACAAATATAATGTTCTTACAAGGGAAATATAGAAATATTTCCGAATTGGAAAATCCCCTCACCCCCACCAACGCCAAGAAAGCTGAAAAGATGCAAAGGCAAAAGAAATAATCATTTCAAAAATATTTTTGTTTTGTGTAACCAACAATGCTTTTGGAACAAGATAAAGTAATGCATCTATAACTCATCCAAACTGTATTACAACTATACGATGCAATAAATGAACTTTATAACAAGTTATTTTAAAGGTACTTATAAGTACCGTCAGTAGATAAAGGGTTAACCGTTTAAGGTCTGGGGACTCTTACAAAGATTTTATTCGGTTGGCACCACTTTTTAAAAAGAAGTTGCTTTAAACTTCACAATTTCGAAAATGCTCTATAATTAAGTAAGGCAAATTTTATTTTCCTTTATTACTGGTGCTAAAAGAAAATTTTGCAAAGAAAGATTACTCCAAGTGAGACTCGGGCTTAGCCCTATAGTGCGCAGCTTTGCATAGTTTCAGTGCAGCGGCCCCTTAACAACATTTTATATTATTATGTAACTTTTAATCACTGCTATTCATTTGATTCGTTTTGTGTTAGCGATAAATAGTAATTTTCAAATTTAAGCCTAAATGCAATTCTATATGGTATGGTGATTACAACACAGCCCCCTAGATAACGGAGAAAGCCGTGAGACGCTTTGTTGTGACGTCACTAAACGTCACACGAAGCAGGGAGAACAACAACGAAAAAAAAATAACATCTTGCATGTTTCGATTTCGTTGTCCCGTGGAATTATTAATTATTATTAGTAAATAATATAATTAATAGTTTCACGAGCTAACAAAATCGAAACATCCATGTTTTTAGATTATTTTTTTTCTTTCTTTTTTTTATTTTTTTATTATTTGTCTATCCTATTAATTTTTTGCCTGTCCAATACAGTGGGCATTGATTAAAGGTAATGTGAGATTGTGAATGCCCCAAAGTCATTAACCCTTTCGGGACGGATGATTCATATATGCATCGTCAAAAGGTGCATGTGGAATTTGTTTTTCGCACCATTAATAAATAAATGTAATAATTGTCATTTTTAATTACAATATTTTTTGATATTCCACTATTAAAAGGAACCGTTTAACACTAAAACGCCCGGAAATTTTACTCAAGTTTCATAAAAATATTTGACACCAAAATTTTTATTTAAAATTATTTGACTGATTTATTTAACGTAAATCTGCATGGTTTAACTTATTTTATGAAAGAATTTCTGGTTCCAGTTGACATTTAATAATATGGTCGGAGTCGGATCAACTCTTTCCGGGCGTTCTAGTGTTAAAACAAGTGGTGCCAGGCAAATTAAATCGTCTTGAAAGGGTTAAAGTGAATCATTGAATTTATAAAATTTCTCTTACATGATACATTTTGAGTAAAAATTGCTTAACCCATTGAACGCCAAAATTACAAAGTAGCAATTTTTTAAATTTCTTGTTGAAAGTCGCTTGCCACCATAAATTCAGAAAGATAATTTTCTCTTTATTTAAATAGCAAAACTTCTGCCAATAAATGAGGAATTTTTTTAAGTCTAAAAGAGTGGTGCCAAAGTAATTAATTTAAGCATGAGCAGTTATTTTGACCGTTGCGACAACGCAAAACCAGCAGTTAATGCGTTAATGTGAGTTACACTATTATATTAGTTATATTTAATACCATTTTATCAAATTAACATTCAATGAAACATGCCATGGTACCAAAGAGCCCAATCCTATAGTAAATGTTACAAAACAAAGGGACTATGCTCCCTATGAGCTACGCTCGCCAACCCCCATTCAGACAACCCGATTCTAAAAGCACGCTTGTGTGATCGGCTTTAAAAGATTGAATTATAATTTAAAAATAAACAGTGGCGATCTCTCTCTGAACGGATTTCCACTCGTTTTCATTTGATTGGGGATTTTAAAGACCGAATCAGCTGCTGTTAAGATATACATTGGCTGTTTTCGTCTATGTTTAAAAAAAATAGTTAAAAATCTGAAAATAAGCTAATGTAAAATGAATTATGTAAACAGACTCATTGTCTTCCGTTTTTTTTTTAAACAATTTTATAAGAAATTTCTTTTAAATACGTCATTTTAAATACATCGTTTTGAATCTGACGTAATTTTCACCAAACTTTTCTTTCTGTTATTAATATTCACATGAATATACTTTTGTTGTTAGAAAGGAAATATTATTTGTGCTCTCTTAGAATTCACAACAATAGTTGAAAAGAATATCTGAAAATATGAAATAAATGTTTTGCGCAAATATATTTTTAAATTTAAACTCTTTTGCATTATTATTTGGCTATTTAAAATATGACGTAATTTCCTCCATATACGACTTTCAACGGATAATAATGAATTTTTAATTTAAAAATTTTCTTTCCCTTTTAAAATTTAAGTGTAAATATAGTTCTTATCACATATATTTTAATATTTTCCTGCTTTTAACGCGTAATTATTTAATTATAATTTGAAAGGTTTTTTTTTCTGTGTGTTGTTATTTTTTTCTGCCACGTGTAAATAATTTTTTTATTTGAAGGAAATATTATTCCTTGCACTGTTTTAAAACTGGGATCAATTTAAAACAATACTTTTTTTTTTTTTTTAAATATGTAAAAAATATCTGTCGAAATGCTATAAAATTAAATTTAAAATGGAAATAAATCTTTACAAAATGAAACAAATTAAAAAAATAAATTCAATTTGCATGCCGGGAACTTCTAATGTAGAAAATGATCTAAAAATGATTAAATTCCTATGTATAGTTTTCACTCCTATAAAACTTTTTTAAATGGAACGATTTTGACCAAATTTAACTAAATATCTCTTAAAATAATTATTCGATTTGAAAACTGCCTGCATTAGCGTAATTATCAAACATTTCTCTATAATACCACCAGTTTTCATATTTTTGTATACAACAGTTTCTTTAGTTGCCTCCCTAATTATGTAAGTACGTAGCACCTGCAGTCGTCGTTCGATCCGTCGGTCTGTCTGTACGTCCGTCACCATATAACAGAGCAAAAACTACCCAACCGAATGGTCTAAAATTTTAAACATATAACTGCTACAAAATTTTGTCGAGTTCTTTCAAATTTTATGAAAATAGGATGTACAGTTTAATTACAGCGACAGTCAAAAATTTTTCGTTACAGTACGGCCAAAGGGAAAAAAAATATTTCAATTGCATTTTAATGATGTTACAGCCTTTCGAACAGAATGAAATGGATATGCACTTATGAAATGCACTAAAATGTACATTTAGTACGATATGCGGTGCAACCAATATTTATAAACTAGTTATACTACGAACGCACCTCATTTGCTAAGTTTGACGAGCAGTTTCCAGATTGTATTATATTAACGAAGAAAGACCATGATTAAGCTTTTAAAATGAATGCCGATCTAGGAAAGATCTAAGCTAATTTTCATTGGTCCCTTTCCAAATCTTTACTTTATATATATATATATATATAGAAGGATTTGAAAGAAATTATAATTTTAACGTAACACTTTGTCCATGTAATTTATAATATTGCTGATATAGATTTAGGGTTAATGAAAATGTTCCATTAGACCCCGAATTCCGGGTCATCACAAAATTTCTCTTCCCACATTAAAGCTATGTCTCTGTCCGTATTGAAAAATATGACTAATAAGTTATGACTAATATCTGTATGTATTTAAAAAAATGAAATGGAATGAAAGAAAAGCTGGGGATTTTATAAATTTCACTTTCTACCGTTTGGAATGTAAAACTTTAATTCTCACTAAATAGCAAGTAAAAAAAAAAAATAAATAAATAAAGAATGCCTCGAATATTTATCCTTGTTTTATTTTGACCCATCATTGAAATCACTATTTGTTTGAATGGATAATTGACATTCGGAAGATTGACTTATGGAAACTCTTAGTAATATAAAGCTTTTTTTCAGTTATGGATAATATTGTTTTAAAGTTCTATAAAGTTCAAAATAAATTAAAACAAAAAGTTAATTTAAAATTGAAACCAGAATCTTAATTAATATGTCATTCGTCTTAATTAATATGTCATTAAACACGGCGAATTTTACCATTTAAAAATCTAATCAAGAAATCTAAATTTTGAAAAAGTAGCCCACTAGCAACTCTTAGTTATGGTTTTAGTTATTAACTTGAAGGCATAAGTTACTTGCGATATCGCGGGTACCATGCTATGAAGACAGTGTTGCCAGCGGAGTACTTTTTTTAAAATTCAGATTTCTTGATTGGCACCACTTTTCTGAAATGGTAAAATTCCTCTTGTTTTGGCCTTAATTAATCTATTATTAAATAAGGCGAATTTTACTATTTCAAAAGAATGGTGCCAATGAAGAAATCTGAATTAAAAAAAAAAAACTAGCCCACTGTCAACACTGTTTTTATATTGGATAATATGACATGGTAACGGTGATATCTATTGGAAGATAACAAGACCTCGGGTGGTTCCCTCATATAATAGACCAAATGAAAATTTTTACCACCAATATTTTCTTATAAAAACTTTCGTAATAGATTTATCTTCGAAATGCAAACCCAATTTATCCTACAATTGTAGTAATATTCTACTACAAAAATAATTTAAAAACATTACTCAGCCAAAAAAAAAAGGCTTTGAGGCTTGTAATAGGAAACTGCAGATTTTATGGAAAAGGAAGTCAGGTGACTACCAATTAAATTAGTTACAAATTTTATATATTATTAACATACTTATCAAGCAATTCTACATTATTTGCCGATGTAATGGTTTCTATAGATGACTTAATTTATTTTTCTACCACTACACTGTTAAAAATTTGCAGCATTCTGTCCAGTCATTTGACTGTTTTTTGAAAAAACGGTTACACATCCGTAATTTAACTGTATTCTGACCATAAAATGGCCAATAATATGGTCAGAATAGTGTTAAGTTACGGATGTGTAACCGTTTTCGATAAAAACGGTCAAATGACTGGACAGAATGCTGCAAATTTTTAACAGTGTACTTAACCCTTTCAGGTGAAGAAAGATTCTGTTCATAAAATGATGAAATATTTGACTGACACCAAAATTTTCAAACTAATTTCTTACTAAATGAAAACCTTCTTTCATTATAACAGCACTTTCATTATAAAAGCAAAAAAATATTAAAATATTTTTGGAGCCATTTGTCAGTTTTGAACTTAAAATTAGGTGGTCATGCCATGTTACCACCGCCCTTGAAAGGGTTAAAACAACAGTATAAAAATGACTGTGGTATTACTGATGCGTTATATTTTACACATAGATGAGTACATTTAACCACCCTGCGTGTAAGCACAGTCAGACACTGAAGCAAATTATTTCAATAAGCAATGTGTGTAGGTCTTTACAGTTGCGTATTGCTTATATTTATTTATGTGCAAATTTTTCAGCGATGTTTGTGTGCATAATTGTATCTATCAGTACGTTTGTCCCCAAGGCGGGAAAAAGGATCTTTTTTGGTGGGAAGGGCGGGTGGTCTCCGTCCTAAAAGCTATTGTATGTTTACGGAAGCATGGGTTGAATTTATACAAAAAATCGCGCGATTCCTAATTCCAACATAACTACTGTCATACTCTTCACTTATTTTCACGAGCAGTAATCTTCACTTTATTTAGTCCGAGAATTTCTGTCATTAATAAGACGCCCAGATATCATTTTTAACTTGCAGAAGTCTTGCTTTGAGAACCTGCAAAGTTGCAGCAACCTCAGCATGACATAGACTAAAAGTTCATAACGAGACTGCTGCATCAAATTTATTGTAAATTAACGGCAAACAAGTAATAAAAAATACTGCAAGCTTACTGCAAAACAGTAACGGCCCACAATCACTTAACAACTGTTACACTATAAGTTTAATCGCCACCGGAGGGGTCTATAGACCTGATTAGGTCTATTGATGCGAACACACCGACAGAAGATGCATGCATCATTTCCATCACCATAAACAAGTTAAGGAAATATTTGAGCTTTTCAATGCGAGCCTTTATTTTTGTTAAGTATAGCGTTTAGAAAAAGCCTTGCCAAGCGAATAAAATTTCTACAATTTCTGCGTATGTGCTGATTGTCTATTCTCTCAACAGAGGGATTTTTTGCTTTCATCACTTTTATGAATTAAAGACAATCTTGCCAACAGTTTCATAACAAACTACTCATGTATGTGGGGGATGGTATACCTTACGGGAAATTTGCTGCGAATTTCTAAATTTAAATTTGTCACGGGAAGATAATGTCAGTAAAAATCAAACCTGCTAATGTTCATCCTATCTGGGCGAAGATTCATATAGAGGAACAATAATAATCTAATATAGGAATAATTCCATTCTCTGCGCAGAGTATTACCTTCATGTCCGTGTATCTGCGGTCATATTCACTTCAAACTCCTACTAATAACTCCAAATCAACGCACCAATAGCTGGTTGAAAATCATTTGGTTCTATAACCTTTGACATTCTTGTGAAATTAACTCACATTAATTAAATTGGACTTATTTTTTCATCATTTAGCTATAATTTTAGACGAAATATTAGTAACACTATTCAACATTTTTTAATTGACTTTCTGTTTTTGAACACACATTGTCAGTTTCTTACCAATTTTAGGGCACTAAGAAAGAAAATCTTTTCTATCACTTCTCTAACCAAACTTGTACTTTCTAATCCCTTTCACGTTTTAGATTATATGGTCATTTGTAAAGCAATTACGATAATATTATATTATAATTATAATTACTTTTATTAAAGAACATTAGTTTTGACTTGCAGACGTAGTACAATATGTAACAACACAGTAAAAATAAATTATTCATTCGTAATCTTGCTTAAGGGTACAGTGGACTTTGAAAACTAACTTTTTTAATTACCAATATTTTTTTTTTGAAATTTTCAGGATATAGTTATAATATAAAAAAAGTGTTATTTACCAAATTTTATGAAAATATCTTAAAAATTTTTTGAGATATTTAAATTTTAAAATTTTAAAATTGCCAGATTTCAAAACGCTCCATGCGCATTCCAAACTTAACCACATTTCCAATAATCTCGCATAATACTCTTTGAATATATAAACACAAAACATACTACAAAATTTTAGAAAATTTTATTAAAAAAGATAAAAAAAATTGATTTAAATTGATTTTTTTCAATTTTTTCATTAAAATTTCATTAAATTTTGTATATTACTCTAAAATTTTCAATTTTAAATACATGTAACAAAGTTTATTTCTAGTAACAAATATGTACACAGATATTAAGGACATTTCTGAGAAGTTTCATTAAAATTGAAAGCTGTGTGTTGCGCATGGAACATTTGAAAGTCATGAAAACGGTAAAAATATTGATTCTGAGAAAAACACGTTTTAATGATTTAAATGTTCGTAATTTTTTTAAAAGCTTATATTGAAACAATTTTGGATACAAGTGAAGGATATAACATTATTAATAACCTATATAACATTTTTTATGCCTCTAAGAGAAATATAGATGCGTACTTACTCCGTTGCAGAAACGGGGCGAACAGCAACATTGTCGCAAAAACTAAACGACATATTTCAAAACGACCTCTTACAGAAAGATACCAACATATATATATATATATTAACTTTCTATATATATTTATAATGAGTATAAGAAATAATGCACAAAATTTAGTTATAATAACTCCAATAGAACTTGAGATATTCAAAACTAAAAAATTATAAATGACGGAAATTACCATATCTATAAAATCAAAACGCTCCATGCGCAATCAGATTTCAGACACATTTGCAATAATCTGATATAATCATCCTTGAATGCACAAAAACAAAACTTACTACGAAATTTTAGCAAATAATATTTAAAAAAATTAAAAAAATTGATTTAAACTGATGTTTTTCAATTTTTTCATTAAATTTCTATAAATTTTGTATATTACTCTTGCATTGTCAATTTTAAATACATGTAATAAAGTTTATTGTAAGTAAAAAATATTTACACTAGTATAAAGAAAATTTCTGAGAATTTTCAATAAAATTGAAAGCAATGTGTAGCGCATGGGACATTTGAAAGTCGAGTAATATACCCCGTTACAGAAACGGTGGGACACAGCAACACTGTCGCAGAAACTAAACGACAGTGTTGATTTCAGGGGGTGGCATCCTCCTCCCCCCCCCAAAGATTTGAGGTTTTGTGTTTTCAATGGTCAAAAGGTGCAATCCCCCCCCCCCCCCCCCCCAACTGTATAATATCACCCCGGAGCCACAGAAATCCCTCCCGGAGAAAAGTGTCTGAATTAAACATTGCTAAACGACATATTTCAAAACGACCTTTTACAGAAAAATACCAGTATATATATGTTAACTTTCTACATATATTTATAATGCGAATAAGAATCAATGCACAAAATTTGGTTATAAAAACTCTAATAGAACTCGAGATATTCAAAACTAAAAAATTATAAACGACGGAAATTACGATATCTATAAAATCAAAACACTCCATGCGCAATTACATTTCAGACACATTTGCAATAATCTGATATAATCATCTTTGAATGCTCAAAAACAAAACTTACTACAAAATTTTAGCAAATTATATTTAAAAAAAAATTGATTTAAACTGATGTTTTTCATTTTTTTCATTAAAATTTCTATAAATTTTGTATATTACTCTTACATTGTCAATTTTAAATATATGTAATAATGTTTATTGTAAGTAAAAAATATTGATACTGGTATAAAGAAAATTTCTGAGAATTTTCAATAAAATTGAAAGTTATGTGTTGCGCATGGGACATTTGAAAGTCGAGTAATATGCCCCGTTGCAGAAACGGGGCGACACAGCGACACTGTTGCAGAAATTAAACGACAGTGTTGATTTCAGGGGTGGCATCCCCCCCCCCCCGAAGATTTGAGGTTTTGTGTTTTCAATGGTCAAAAGGTGCAATCCTCCCTCCCCCCCCCCCCCCCAACTCCCTCCCGGAGAAAAGTGTCTGAATTCAACATTGCTAAACAACATATTTCAAAACGACCTTTTACAGAAAAATACCAGTATATATAAATTTTCTACATATATTTATAATGCGAACAAGAATTAATGCACAAAATTTGGTTATAATAACTCTAATAGAACTCGAGATATTCAAAACTAAATAATTATAAACGACGGAAATTACCAAATCTATACAATCAAAACGCTCCATGCGCAATCAGATTTCAGACACATTTGCCATAATCTGATATAATCGTCTTTGAATACTCAAAAACAAAACTTACTATGAAATGTTAGCAAATTATATTAAAAAAAATAAAAAAAAAAAATGATTTAAACTGATGTTTTTCAATTTTTTCATTAAAATTTCTATAAATTTTGTATATTACTCTTACATTGTGAATTTTAAATATATGTAATAAAATTTATTGTAAGTAAAAAGTATTTACACTGGTATGAAGAAAATTTCTGAGAATTTTCAATAAAATTGAAAGCAATGTGTTGCGCATGGGACATTTGAAAGTCGAATAATATGCCCCGTTGCAGAAACGGGCCGACACAGCGACACTGTCGCAGAAACTAAACGACAGTGTTGATTTCAGGGGGTGGCATCCTCCCCCCCCCACCCGAAGATTTGAGGTTTTGTGTTTTCAATGGTCAAAAGGTGCAATCCCCCCCCCCCCCCCAACTCTATAATGTCCCCCTTGAGAAAAGTGTCTGAATTCAACACTGCTAAACGACATATTTCAAAATGACTTTTTACAGAAAAATACCAGTATATATATATTAACTTTCTACATATATTTATAATGCGAATAAAAATTAATGCACAAAATTTGGTTATAATAACTCTAATAGAACTCGAGATATTCAAAACTAAAAAATTATAAACGACGGAAATTACCATATCTATAAAATCAAAACGCTCCATGCGCAATCAGATTTTACACACAATTGCAATAATCTCATATAATCATCTTTGAAAACACAAAAACAAAACTTACTATGAAATGTTAGCAAATTATATCTTAAAAAAAAACTTAAAAAATGGATTTAAATTGATGTTTTTCAATTTTTTCATTAAAATTTAATAAAATTCTTTATATTACTCTTAAATTTTCAATTTTAAATACTTGTAATAAAGTTTACTTCAAGCAACGTTAAACCTATCAAGAGTCGACAGTATAATAAATTGAAATATTGCCAAATGTTTCTAATTACAATAGATACAGTGAATATAAACGATGAAATAAAAGAGATCTATGCATTTTATCGTTCGCAGTAATGATAGTAAAAACTTTCAACACATACCTTTTAGATAACTCATTGCTTTGCCAAGCGACTCTCATATTCCTTTTTATTGAATCTTTGATATATAAATTAATAATCAATGCTTGCAAAAAATAAAAAAAAATGTAGCGTATGTCATTTCTAAGTATTTGACTTTTCAAATCACTTACTATCACTGTTTCACAAACCACTACCAGGTAAAAAATCTAATTTTAATTATGTAATACAATTGAATACACAATAAAATAATTCGAAATATACAATTTTCAAAACCTTTTCCAGTGCGGCATGACCCTCCCCAAACGATAAAAATGCAGCTGTAAGTTTTCTGTTTACATCAAACTTTTTTGTTATTACTTCACGTTCACTAGTATAAACATTAAGCATATCCATAAGATTTTGCGCAGGTTTCACATACCAGGTCTAATTTTGATGAGAATCCAAAAGAATTATGCTTCAAATTATTTAATTTACATTGTTGACACTCACTACAAGGTACTTTCTGAAGTAAATCTGCCCAAATAGAGTTGCTTACAAAACTGTATTCAGTAGACATGGCATATAAACCATCAAAATGATCGCTTGTATTCAATGAAAAAAAAAATTCCAGGAACAATTTCAGGATTAATATTCTCGATGGAATCACCATCAATTGACTTTAAAATATTTGCAGAACCAGCCTTGCTTCGCTTAGTTGGTGGGCCTTTACGCTTCTGATATTTTGAAGTTATACAATGCATGTTTACAAATGCATTCAGAAACAAAACAAATTAAAAAGATAATTTAGTAAATTATTACCCTAACAAATGCTTTTAAAAAAATCTAAAAAACAATGTTGTTAACAACAGGCAGTTCCAGTTCTTAAAAGAACTGCTTTTTAAACTGAAATTATAACTAGAGAGAACTGCAACGAAATTCACAAAATGAAAACAAACAATGTAAACAAACCAGAGACAACCAGTTTAGGTCCCAGTTAAAATACGCTGTTGCCAAATAATAAAGAAATATATATCCTTTATGAAAATTACATGGAGTAAGCTCAAGAATATCATGTAAGCATGATTTCACAGCTTTTAGATTAGGCGTATCTACGTCGCGAAAGAAGAAAAACAATGGCAGAAAGGTAAACAAAGGGGCGTGGCGCATCAGCTGTTAAAATTAAAATGGCCATAACTCCGGCAAAAATCAACATATTTGAAAAAAAAAGTGCATCCGGTAGATATGATTATATGTGTTATTTCTACATTAAAAATGAAAAATCGACTTTTTGATATATTTTCGCGAATTTCAAAGTCCACTGTACCCTTAAAAGACCTTCATAAATGTTCTACCAAAATTTGCTTTATCTTTATAAAAATTATCTTAATTTTTTCTAAAAAAATAATTAACACTGTGTGCTTTTCAATATGGTAATATTACTTTTGAGCTATGTTCCTTTAATCATTTATTTGATTACTGAATTTAAATGACAAAATTAATATTTTATATTAATTACTAAACGAGTTCCTCCTAGCCTAGTGCTTTAAAGTAGCAGTTTAAAGCTCTGAATTTTTGTAGAGGACGAGAGTTCGAACCCAAGCCTGGTAAAATGTGTAATATTTTTGTCGAAAATTCATTTCAAAAGTGACATATTTTACTAGGAAGAGAAGCTATAGGATTTTTATTTTATTGTTATTATTATTTGAATGTTTTATAATTAAAGTAATTTAACACTCAATAATATTTTGAAAAAATAATGATTTTATATTTAAAATATTTAAGCTAAAATATTTTGCATGTAATTATCAAATAAATGAATTAAGCTGATCTAAAATTTTCGTTATATTTTATGATCATTATCAAGAATATATATGTGTGTGTGTGTCAGAAAGAAAAATTTGTCATTCATTTGCTTAAAAATTAAAACGGAAAGAAAGACAAATATTCGTATAAAAGCTATAAAATAAATTACCTTGATATCCACGTTTTTAAACAATGTATAAAAATGTAAAATAAAATCCAAGTAATAAAAAATATATATAATAAATCGTTAGCTGCATCAAGTTTCAAATTTAGGTTTTTAGAGAATGAGACAGATAAAAATAAGATTCATGGCAGCTTTTATTGGTAGTGTCGTTTTAATAAATAAATAAATAAATAAATGAAAATGAATATTGATATTTTTCGAAAAAATATGAGGCCGTAGTACGTAAAATTAAATCCTCTACCCGGTATGTTTAGGTACATTTCTGATAAAAAGCGAGCATAATTGATTGTAAATTATGAACTTCGAATTCTTTCACTTCATAGAATAGGTTAGACTGACAGCACCATCTGCCGCCTTAAAGAAATAGTAATGACTTACGCGATATAGAATGTCGTCATTCAATAATTAATTTAAAAGCAACTAACTAAAAATTCATGAATTTTTCTAGTGAAACATTCAAGTTATTTAACGTCAAATCTTGACGGGCAATATCTAGTAAATACTTAAATTGGTAATTACAATTTTTTTTTAATTTCTTTGTTAAGAAATCAAGAGTCCTTTCTAAGTATTTATTAAGTTCTTTAGGGGAGTTAGATGCCGAACATTTTTATTAAGTAAATATTCAAAAATCTCTTAGAAATTTACTTTTGATAAAGTTATACTAGTTCACTTTATAATCCTTAATACCAAAAGTAAACTAATTAAAATCCTAATCGTTTCTTTTTCTTAGAAAAAAAGAAATTTCCATTTTTGTTCATTCCATTAAATAATTCTTTTAACTACAGATAATTTTCCGTAAATCAGGTAATTATGTTGGGGTTTGAACACTGACAAATTAATCTAGCCATAGTGGGTCTTTTAATTAGTTTTATCCGATTTCCGTTTGCCAATAAGTGCAAAATAAAAAAGCGGACTAAATTAAAACTGATTAATTAAAAGTGGTCAGTTATAAGTCGCTGATTAGTTTGGGAAATTCATTTGATCAAAAAGCTATTTGGAATTTGTCAGGAACTGAGTTAATCAACTTTGTGTATTTGAATAAGCTTAAACGTTAAAAGCCCATTGATTTTTGTTTTATTATTTTATCATATGTTAATTTATAGGATGCAAGAGCAATTACTTTTATTCTAATAAGTTTATGTAACTTACATTGTAAGTACATTGATCACAATTTTCTTTATCAAAAGTAAATTTTTGGGTTTAACACTAGAACAGTCGGCAAAAACGTATACCTATAACCACCGAATCGGTCATTTTCACCGGTGTGGATTACTATGCTTAACTATTGTTTACTTGCCAATTCTTAATCTTAGTACCGCTTATTTCTATTAATACCATCACTGCCCATATAATAATATATATTTCATAATTTTAATTTTATTTTTTATATTTTATTATGTTATAATTATATATATACTAGAAAGGTAGCCCGTCAAAAATGACGGAAATTTAGATATAAAGATATATACAACTCATGTGCAAGAATATGAGTTTTCTCGCTTGTTCCGCAGTGATAGATGAAAATAACACATTTTAAGAACGAAACACATTTATCAAAAACTGTGTACAGTAGAAGACCACTAATCTGCACAGTTTGGTTCCAAGTGTTATGCAGATTTGAGGCTTTTTGCGGTCATGTCTATTCAATCTTTGTTTACATTTTTTTAAATTCATATATTGGACAATTTAGATTGTTGAGCCTTAAAAATAAATAAACAACACACTTGAAGTAAGGTTAAAAACTATTAAATTATCGTATACGATTTCATGAAATGGTGTTATATAGTATTATATGTGTGTGTTTCACGATCTTGGTTACGACGTTGGCGAAACTGGCTGCAACTTGTCATAATCCTAATAGTGTGGGCCGCTATAACAAAAAAGTAACAAGTTTTTAGTAAAATTTCTGATATAAAGTAGCTTTCAAAAACTTGTGTAAAATTGCAGGCCGTTCTCGTGTTATGTCAGTCCTAGGAATAATATTTCTAACACTGAAGATTATCCATGTATATAGGGAGTTTAGAAAAGCTTCTCCAAAAGAAAGGTCCTGAAATGACATTGTAATTCCTCTAACTTCAAAGTTTAATCGGGCCCTGATGTTGAGTACTGAAATCTAATAAATACAGTTATTTTGAATATTACAATAGAATTAAACAGTTAAACTTATTTAACTTAAACCCGCTGTTACTTCCCGATGTTATTTTTTAGTATTAAGAAAGAAAATTATTTAAAATTTTCAAATCATGCATTTATGATTTTTTTCCGTCTTTAATAACTAAATAATGAAAAAATAGGCTGTTGTTCTGAGCTCATAAATATGACAATAAAATAATGTAACTAAGAGACATTGCAAAGTTAAATCTTTGTGATTACAAACCATAAACAAACGATATCGCCACCATTTTATCTACTATGGCATCATTAGAATATTGCCCATTGATTGTTGGAGAACTTACTTTGTGAATGATTACCTCAATGATTTATATATTTGACGTTTCACGATGAATGAATCACTTGTGTTTGTTTAGGTTTATGGAATGAGATATTAAGCTGTGAAACTAATTTCGATTGAAGTTATCCAAGGATTATGTATTTTTAATCGAAATTAAAAACAATGCTTTGGTCTCGAAATAAAAAGTTTTAGATTGTATAATTTGTTATTTCTTTTAATTATTTATTTAAGTACTTTTCCATTATAGCACATTTTTAAAAAAAGCTTGGCGCGATTCGGGCATCAGAAAGTGAGATATGTTGCGAAAATATAAAAACAGCTATGAAAACAAATCTAAAGAACTTTTATCTTTGTTTATATATGCACTTATATGCATAAAAAAATCGTTTCTAAATATATATAATTTTGGAACAGATGTCATATTCGCCCCATATTGGCACGATTTTTTTCTGTTGCCAATTTGGCGAAAACATCACCAGCATAAACAACATAATCCGGGTTACCACATCAAACAAAATAACGACACTTTGGCGCAAGTTAAGTACATGTTGCCTATATGATATTGGCGACAGAAAAAAATCGCGCCAATATGGGGCGAATATGACTTCTGTACCATAATTTTTTTATATACAAATTACGGCACAGATTTCAGATATGAACCGGGATACCTAACTGGCGCCAAAATGGTGTTATTTTGCCTGCTATGGTAACCCGGCTATTGTTTTTTATTTATTAATAAATTGTTTATTTACTTTTATTTTCTGTTTTTTAATTATATAAACTGCTTTGTTCTATAGTTATTATTCAAACTTTTATTTATTTATAGTTATTTCCTTTTCAAAATGATAGCAAATAATGGAAAAATATATAAGTAACTGGTATTCGAAAGCAAGATTTCTGCTAAATTGGCGTCGTAGAAAAATCACTCCAACCCCCATGCGTATATGACATCTGTGGAAAAATTACTTCTGTTTCTTTATAAAAATGGGTAAATAGCTTTTTTTGGTACTTTTCGGTTAGCCGGACGCAAGTGTTATATTTACATACATATATGTGTATATATATGTATATATATATATATATATATATATATACATATGTATGTATATAATTATGCGTATGTGTGTACATATATATATTTACATATATGTGCATATATATGTATATATGCCTGTAAATATAACACTGGCGCCCGGCTAACCGAAAAGTACCCTTTTTTTATATTAAATTGTCGGTACAGATGTCATATACGCCCATATTGGCGCGATTTTTTTTTTTTTGACGCCGATGTCATATACGCACCGGGTACTTAACTGGCGCCAAAGTGTCGTTATTTTGCTTGTAATGGTAACCCGAATGTTGTTTATGCTGTTGATGTTTTCGCCAAGTTGGCGTTGGAAAAAAATCGCGCCAATATGACATCTGTGCCAAATTGTATACATATGGAAAAAAATGTTTGTGAGTATGAAACAGTAAATAAGTTACCAGAAAATACTTTGGCAAACTTCTTTCTCGCCAAGAAACTTTTCTCCGAAGTATTGTACATAAGCAATGATTGCTAGAAATGCATTTTTAATTATGATATGCGCTTTTATGTTTCACTACATTTATGCATACTATACTGTGTGTATAAATGCTACAGTTCATATGCAGGGCTACACAAAAGAATTCGCAAGGGTTACTGAGTATGAGAGTAAATTGCTTAAAGGTGGTTTTTAAAGGAGTTACGCATTTTTACGCTGAACTGCATTTAGTTTCCTAAGAAATGTTTGTAGAATATAGATAAAATGATATACATGGTCACGCAAAGAATTGGATACATAACCGTCTATGGATGATAATATCTGGAAATGTGATTTCAGTAGTTTTAAGAGTAGTTTAAATTAAATTTTAGCTAAAAAGTGGCATGTAATAATGGTACTATTGGCTATAGACGGTAACTGCTGAAATCAATTTTTAATTTTTTTTTATGCGTTTTCTAAAATGTTTGCTTATTTATCTTGGTACTTCTTAGTTATCTCGTCGACCAAATTACTGTCGCCAAATTGTAAGATTAATTGCCAATAATGGTTGCCATTAATTAAATAATTAAATGCCAATAATGGCCAATAAAACCATTAATTCGACGTTTTATTTGTATTTTTATTAATGTTTTACCATTGATTTGGCGATTTATATAATTTGGCAAAATTGGTCGACGGGATATCTAAGAAGTAACGTTATCTTATTTACCTTATTTTCCTAAATAACGAAGTTTTGTTAAAGCATTTAGGATGTGTTCGAAAGTGTTTCATATTCTATACTTAACGCATTACTTTTCTTTCTTCTTTAGTCTTATTTTGCATTTATTTTATTCTTAATTTTTTAGTCTTTTACTGCTTTATAGAAACTTTGGCACAGTTGTCATATACGTTATCATATATTGGCGCAATTGTTTTTCCGACGCCAATTTGGCGAAAACAACTTTGGGGAACGCATCAACAGCATAAACAACAACATCCGGATTACCATATCAAGCAAAATTACGACACTTTGGCTCCAGGTAAGTACCCGTTGTGTATATGACATTGGCGTCAGAAAAAAATCGCGCCAATATGGGGCGCGTATATGACATCTGTGCCGAAACTTTAACATTTAATGTTTAAACTCTTCGCTCCACTCCCCTTGCATATAGTACACACTATAACACGTATAGCGCAAAATAATAGACAGTTTGGTACTTTTCCACTGTAGGGGCTATGGCATTTTTTTTTTTAAGCTTGATGTAATTTGGGCATCAGAAAGTGAGATTTGGGTACTTTTCCGTTATGTGGACACCATTGTCGCCAAGCGTAATAGTTGGCGCAAAATCGTGAATTGAAGCATTTGAAAAATAAAAGAAAAACCATTGTCGATATTAAAGTGAGCATTTAAAAAATATAACATTTGAAAATTCCAGACTTTTACGAACTATTTCATCAAATCACAAATATATACTTAAAATAAGTGAACAGATAACTGCTATAAAATAAAGCAATAAAATAAAACTCATATTAAACTGCTTGCATAAAATTACAAATATCTTTTAGCATTTTGAAATAATTGGCGCATTAGCTTACATTTTGGCATGGTGTCCGTATAACGGAAAAATATCGAGATTTGTTGTCAAATCATATAAACAGCTATGAAAACAAATTTGATGAGCGTTTTTGTTTGTTTTATATGTATATTATTGATGTTTTTATGTACAAATTACATCTGTTTCTGTATAAAATTAGAGAAACGGCTTCTTTATGTTAAATAAATCGTATAAATATCGAAAAAAATGCGTGTGTATGTAAAATGAAACAGTGAATAGGTTCCCGGAAAATATGTTACCAAATTTCCTTTTTCGCCAAGGCACCTATACTGGAAAAGTACCTAAAGCACATTAAAATCGCGCAGTTAGGAGGTCACACAGTACACTGTTGTCTATTGGCGGTTATTTTATTAGTAGCATCGGGAGGAAGATGTAAAGATGTACTTTAAATTATCACCCATAGATTTCGAAAAAATATCGTAAAAAAGTGGAGTTTAAATTAAATTTCGGTGACCTCCATTATGAAAGATTAGTGGTTTTAAATGGGGATTTCGCCAAATTAGTCAGCTATCGCCAGGTTGGCTAACATTTGGCACTACTGTGGTAACCCTGCATTAATATTTTTCAACAATTACTCATTTCAATGAGGCGGTCCTACCGGAATAGTGAGGGACACACAGAGACTTGGATTTTATATAAATAGATATAGATATATATATATATCTTATTGCTATTTTTAATTTAAAAAATATTTTTATATTTTTCATGAGAAATCGAAATTGCTGAAAACAAGAATAAACTTGGTGAAAAAAATATTTATATCCATGAGCAATACAATATTTCTATTACATTTGAAATGATGGCACGAATCAATTTCTGATGGGAATTATTAACAATTCTTGGTCAATAGTAATTAACTAAATACAAATTAATGTGCTGTTAACGTATATATAACTCATAAGTACATGTACTTCCTTACATTTGTTTTTTCCAACAAAAACGTACCATTCTTTATGCCTAAAATAAAAGTAACATTTTCCTCAAATGTTGAGAATGTACTGTATTTAAACATTGTCTTTGACACTGTTTTAACTAAAAATCTTTTTCACCACTCTCGCGGTGCATTTTCTGCAAGTCGGATTGCTGCAAACTTTACATTTGTGCACAGTTTTATTCCCTTTGCAACTAGAACTTTGATACTACTTTCATTTTTTAGCTCCTTTATCACAAGTGTCTGGGGATGTACTGGGTATTGGAATATTGGATGCTTTCATGGAATTTACGTACGATTCTCGCACTTTGGACGTTAATATTGAAGAAGAAAATCACGTCGTGGAATATTTTTTCCGGTTACCTTTTTATGTAATATCAAAGAATTGATGCCCTACCGATCAAGAACATTATAAAATACACTGCTCAAAAAAATTATGGGAGCAAGCAAAAAAGTGAAGAGAACAATGCAAGACAGCCATGTATGGACAGTACACGTTTAACAATGCGCAATTCAGAAAAAAATACGCAAAATAATTTGTAAGGGAGCTTTTATTCTTTGAAAAGATGAAAAGAACATGAAAAGATGGTTTAGGGCAACAATTTGGTTTCATGTAAATAATAATAATAATAATAAATTGTTTAGAAATGGTGCAAGATTTTTAATATGGCGTGTGGTCTCCTCGAACAGCTAAGACTGCTCCACACCTGCTTTCCATGGATGTGATGAGGTTATTGGTAATACTTTGGGGAATACTGTTCCACTGCGCAAGAATTGCAATCTGCAAGTCCCGTACAGTAAAAGCATCCCTAGGTCTCGCAGTAATGCGTCGTCTGAGTCTGTCCCAAACATGCTCGATCGGATTTAGGTCAGGAGAGCATGCTGGTTATTCCATACGCTGTATTGTTTTAGCTTCAAGCATGTTTTCCACAAGACGAACTGTATGAAGTCTGGTATTATCATGCATTGTAAAAAAGAAATCACTAATTACTGCAACATAAAATACGACATGCGGTCTCACGATATCGTCTGTATTACTTCGGACGGTCAAAGTGTCATTCCGAATGCAGGGCCATACGTCAATATGCAGGCCCATACGTCCACCTATGCTGATTCCAGCCAATAGCATCAACCCACCTCGTCTGTAATGTGATCTTTCACGAACGAATGTGGGATTATTTTGAGGCCTCTTTCTCTCCATGCCAAAACACATCAAATGTCATATCCAGACTAAATCGGGACTCGTCTGTAAACAGAATTTGACTCCAACAACGTTGCCTACAAAATCGAAGTTCAGTTCCCCACCTTCTTTAGACCGCGCAGTGGCTTGAGGTCAACGGGTCAGCTAGGTGGGGAGGCCTACCAAATGGCTTAAGCACTCACAAGCCCCACCCAAGCTTGAGGTCAACGGAATACAGACAATTGGCTTACGTGCATAGAGACCACCTTGAAGAAGCCTATTTCGGACTGTTTGGCTGAACACCCTTCCTCCTGTGGCCAAGAACAACTGTGTTTGCAGCTGAGTAGCATTGCCCGTTCTGTGTCGACGAGCTGTTAACAGGATATATCGGTCATAAGTTTCTGTGTTAGCACATTTTCGACTTTGCACTTGTCGATGACTACCATTCCATGAGTCTTGTATCGATTCCACAGCCTTTCATGGACACTTCTTGCGACTCCAATAGTGTCCGCTACACTTCGTTGTGTTTCCCTAAATCCAACTGCCCCGATAACACGCCAAGCCATGGATTGCGGTAAATCATGTTGTTGTGACATTTTCAAGACAACATTTCTCAAAACACAAGCTGAGCAATTAAATTTTATAACTGAGACAGTGAAACAGACGTTTCTTCAAAATCCCTAATTCTGCACGTTTCTCCTTTTCCTATTTTTTGACGTCATAAACTTTAATTTACATGTGAAGTTTTCTTTATCTGTTTTCTACAGCACTTTAAATTATGGATGTTTTATTTTATGTTACTTATTGGTGTAAATTTTTGCGTAATTTCGTTAAAACCATGTGCTCCCCTAATTGTTTTGAGCAGTGTAAAAGTAGAGCCCATCGTCTAGAACTAGCTTTTGTAGTATACTTCAGTGTCATTTGGTCGAGCACGTCGATGCCAAATTTGATAGAATTATAGAACATTACAGTTTCTGGTAAGTGTTTATCACCAGTTTCAAATGTAACTGGTGGAGTCGGGCACTTAGAATTAAAATATGTTTTTTTTCTTCCCTTGATAAACTGTCAACGTCATATCATCTTTGGCAAGAATTTGGCTGCTGTGCAAGGACTTTTTCAGTTTTTATGGCCTGTGGAAATTCTTTGTGGTCTCAATTGGCTGTGCCAACAATGCTTTTTTTCAGTGATATATTACCTTAGATTTGCTCACTGCGAACAGATCAGAATGAAGAATTTTCTAGAACTAAACGATATTTTATAAACGGTCAAGCAAACGTTGCGACACCTGCAAGATAAAATGAGCATTAAAACTGACGGCGGTCATTTTGACCATTTCGTCGGTTCTAGGTATAGTACTGCAATACATCATAAATTTCGGCTGACTGGCAAATTTATCACTGGAACATCATAGCTTTTTAGATTATAGGAATAGTCACGGAAACTGAAAGTTATACTCTAAATAGAAACAAATTGATACGGAGTGAAAGATTCGAAACGGTAAAAATGACCGCTTTGGCGGGTCTTGTGCTACACAACTATACTCAAATTGATTGATTCATTCCAAACTAATAATCAACAACTTTCCACTAGTCTATGGACCATGTAAGTATATTTATATCAAAAAGGCAGCAGGGTACATCGCCCTAACTATAAAGCTATAACGTGCAAAAAATAACTTACACTAGGATAGACTTTAAAAAATCGACTTTTGGACAGCTAGAATAGGTAAATCTCCTACCGTGTGCTGTTTGACAATATTCTTCACTTTGCTCAATAGTTTAAATGTTTAATTGTCCGGTAATAAATTTACTTTATTTAACGAAAATAATTGGTATATTGAAAATAATTGAGAGTTTAGTTGGATGAATTTTTCGAGTCAAAACCGGGGGATTTCGACCAACGAGGTATTGAAAATGTTGTTGAACGTTGGGAAGAAGTTATATGCAACAAGGGAGAATACATTGTTGATTAATTATTTGTTATTTTTTATTGAAAAATAAACTTTTAAATAATTTAAAAAAAATGCGTAAACTTAGTTGCCAATCCAGTTGGAATTCCATAGTTGACATTCCATTTAAACCCTTTCGACTCGGGCGTCTCTTACACAAATTCTATTTGGTTTACACCACTTTTAAAATGAAGTTTCCTTCAAGTACACAATTTCAAAAATGCTGTAATTAAATAAGGCAAATTTCATTTTCCTTTATTACTGGTGCCAAAAACAAATTTTGCAAAGAAAGACGATGTCCTGTCAGCCTGGACATACGAATGCAAAGAGTTAATGATATGAAATTTAACTCGATCAAAAAAAAATGTAGATTCGGGAGAAAAAATGCATTTAAAAACACGGCGGGAACTTAGTTGCCTACCCACTTGGTATTTTATAGCTGACATTACATTTTAATGATCAGAAATTTAACATAAATTAACTCGATCAAAAAAAACAGAATATAGATTCCGGTAGATTAAGTGTCTTAAACCAAACTGCGGGAACTTAATTGCCAACCCAATAGATCATTTTTGAATGATTTTTATCTAAATGATTTTTGAATAATTTTTACATAAACTGTGGGCTTGTGTACTTGTGTGTACTTGTAGGCTAGTACATTTTTTTTTAAATCTCAGTCATATAATAAAAAAATATTTAGAAAGAATTTTTAATTCTAATTAACGATTAGAAACGTTATAAACATCAAATTTAACATCCTTTGTTTTTTTTAATGAGTAGTAATAGAACAATGGACTGACGATCGTCAGACTTTATGCTATCCAAAAACTACGTAATCTCGCCGGCAGTATTGGCAAATAAGCAATTCATTTTATTCAACTATCTACCACTATTTCTAAGAAGTGAGATTTATTCTCTTTGTTCTGTCGTTGCAAATGATGTCCGCTCTCAACGATGTCCAATGGCTAATTCCTAAAGCGTTAGTCATAGACAGCTACTTCCATTTACAGTTGGTTGGTTGGTTGGTTGATTTTTTGACGGCCGATTATCTACACTTGGGATATATCGCCAAGGGGGGAGTGCCCTTCGTGGGGGTCTCTCTAAGGGAACCTAACCTGTATTTACGCATGGAAATCCATGGCTCGAAGAAAACCACGAAAACTCCGAACGATTAGGCCGACGGGCACGATTGGGATCAAACCCAGCACCTCCCGTCTACCAGCTTCGAGAGCAGAACCTCTCCGCCAGTGGTGGGGCCTTCCATTTACACATATGTTTTAAATGAGGTAAAGAAGTATCTTAAAAGCCATTTGTGTCAATAAATTCATTTCTTTAAAAATTACAAAAATTAATTTTTTTATACGGTCCCTCGGTCCTGTAAGTGATATTTAGTAAAATGTTCCTATTGCACTGACAAGTAAAACTGAAAAGTCCCATTATTTTACGATTAAAATGGACCGAGTGATAGCTGTTTAAAGTTGAAGCATATTTTTTACTACGGAATAGGGATCATTCACAAATTTAGTAGCAATATAAATTCGTCGATATATTAAAGAAAAAGGGTTGAGAGTAAAATTAACATTGCGATATATTTTTGAAATTCTTAATCATTCTGACATATTAATACAAAATATATAATTTGTGCTAAACATGCAAGAGAAAATAAAGAACAGGATTTTTGTTAAATAAACTGATGAAAAGTAACAGCCTCAATTTTTTAAAAAATGATACTTATTATAAAATGTTATTATATTACACTAGCTTGCAAAATTTGGTTTATGCCATTTTTTTAGCTTTTGATAATTGATTCTTATGTATTTTGTAGCGCCGAATCCGAAATTGACTTTCATTTTTTACCATCACGTAAAGGTTTTATGCAAATCGTAAATTTAAAGTAAAAAAAAAAAAAATAGCGTAAATATGATACTATAAAATAGATGTGATTGTTGTTTTTAACTTTTGATAATTTGATTTTATGTATTTTTTACCCCTGAATCCGAATTTACGATTTGCGAAAAATCCTCACATGATGGTTAAAGATGAAGGTAATTTTCGGATTCAATGCTAAAAAATACATAAATGTTAAAAGACACAACCACTTGTTATTATCTAATTAACAATGTTAACACGTCGTATGTGGGAAACGTAAAAATACGTTTTTTTTTGGTTGAGGGTAGAAATTATTACTTGTACCGGAAATTTTATAAGGACGGCAAAAGAAGGTCTAATCCAAGAGTACTTGCCTCTGATTGATTGTGAGCAGGTTTTATTTTACAGTGTCATTCGTAAACGCAAATTTCGCGCTCTTTTTCGAAAAATGGCCGTTTGCAATGTGTTAATTATCTAATGAATGATTTTTAACTTTTCTTAAAACTATTGCGGTAATATATTAGAAATTTTTTGTGTTATCCTGTAAAATAAGCATAAATGTTAAACACCGAAAATCATAATAATACTAGATTGTCATCGGATTTACATCAATATGTAAAATTTAAACTCGATCGGATATTTAAAAGTGAGTTAAAGTTCGAGTACAAATTTTGCACTGGCAAAACATACATATGATCGTTGCAAGTGAAATAAAAACTTATAAAAATAACATAATTTTTGCTAAAATAAATTTTTAAAATAAACAACCTCAAATCCTCACAAAGTAAAACTTATGTTAACAATTATTTTAGCCAACCTGAAACTTAATAAAAGTTAACTCAATCGTAATACTTATACAATTTCTTTCAAAACACTTTCATTCAAAGCCGAGATGCAGGTGAAATAGGTTCTTCGAATGCTTTAAGTACTTGGTATATGGCCCCTCAAAGCATGGCCGAATTCATATGTGTTCAGATGCAGAAAAGTGGTATCAGTCTTGCATTTCAAAGTTTCACAACTCGGTTAGTTTTAGTCTTAGATCAAAGGGACTTTTTTCTTTTACTTCTCAGTGTAATAGCAAAATTTCACTAAATATAACTTATAGGACCTAGGGACCGCAAACAAAAATTAAATTTCGTCATTTTTTAAGAAACTTTTTTATTGACTCAAATTGCTTTTAAAGCAATTCTTTAATTCATTTAAAACATTTCTGTAATTGGAACTATATGTCTATGACTAACGGTTTAGTAATTTGCCATTGGACAACGTTTTGAGTGGACACCCTGTATAGGATGAATATTTTTGTTTAAGAAATAAGGCTAGAATCGGTTTAAAAAAACTTTTATGTTGGTAATACTACAGGGTTATTACAAATGAATCATCGGGTTTTGATACGTCACTACGTGCGTACTAGGAAACGTATATGTTCCCATGACAACTCAAACGATAGTGCGTTAACTACAGTTTCGTGCAGCGTATGTGTCATGCTCGTGTGATTGCCATGGTTGCTGCACGAACATCATATTCAAAATGGCGACTGGACAGCAGAAACTTTCCACACATTTGGTTGTGGAAATGGAAAGTTCGCGACTAGCGCGATTTGTTGATTTCTTGATACTACGGCTGAAACTATCTCTAACTCGGTTCACTGTTTCTTCAGTAACGCTTGGTCGGCCGGAACTTTTGCATTTACAAAAACAACCGGTTTCTTGGAACTGTCGATACCAGTGCAAAATGCTTTGCTGGGTTGGCGGTTTGCATTTCTGTGCCTTCCTCTGAACGGTTATAAGCGATTCACACTTTTGAAAATTCTAGACACAAAACGCTTTCTGCTGTCTAGTGTCGCCATTTTAAATATGATGTTCGCGCAGCAACCATGGCAACCACACGCGAATGACACATACGTAGCGCAAAACTGTAGTTAACGCCCTGTCGTTTGAGTTGGCATGGAAACATATGTTTTCCTAGTTCGCCCGTAGTAACGTATCAAAACCCGACGATTCATTTGTACTAACCCTCTTTCAGACTGATACTAAAAAAATTCTTACGTAGCAGATAACTGCATACAGAAATGATTTACAAAATTAATTTTAGCACAAAAAATTTAAGTTTATTCGTAATAGTGAGTCTGACATTTCAATTAACATGTCATTAATGAATTAATTTTATACTCTTTACGTAGCACCAAATGAAAAATGGATATATTTTTAATTATCGAAACTGTTGAAACACCATTAACTCAGCTGTATTCATGCAGATAATTCTTTACCAAGTCGTAATAAATAACGATGTAAGCAAAATAGTCAATTAATGGAAATAGCGTAATGTAAAGAATGGTTTTGAGGGACAAGCAATTAATTTATGAATTTAATTAAAGAACATTGAGACTGGTCGTTTAGGATAATCCGAAAACCATGCATATCTTTACAAAAAATGAAAGAGGAATAATGCTCCTGAGGAATTTTGAATAGGTGTAATAGAGTTTATCTTTTCAGACATGCATCATTAATTTAAATTTGTAAGAATAATAAAGTGCATTTCTTCGAAAGATAAATTCTCTGTAAATTTAATTAAGTAGTGTGGATATCGAGAAAAGCCATTTATGAAGCTCATAGATTAAGACGAATTATATTAATTTCAAGGTAAATATTCTATGTTTTTAAATAATAATAGGACGTAGGGGAGACCGGGGCAGGATGTTAACAATTTTTGTTGTTTATTAATTTATTTTTAAGTATAGTAAAATTAATTTTACATGAACTGTTAGAGTATTCCTTTGTAGTATTAAATACATTACCATTTAATTTTTCAAATAAAAAAATAAAGGATAATTTTATTTTTTCATAACATTAACAAATCGTCATCTTGCCCCAGTACTGGGGCAAGATGACTTTGGCCTTGGGGCAAGATGACAACACTGAAAAAGGTTGGACATATTTTATCTTTTGAATATGTTACATGGTTTAACAAATGATAACTGTGTTTTTACATCTTACAAAGTATCAAACTAAGCATAATGTATTGTAACGTAATGTTGAAGTGTTTAGTTGTGCAGCTAACAATAGTCACAAATAAAAATGCCATTTTCATAATTGAAACATTCCTCATGCCACCACTCTTGCCATTTACAGTATTGTATCCATTCTTCTATTGGTGGGTTTCAATATTCCTCGTCACAAGCAGGACATCTCAAAACACCATCCTTCGAAGTTGATGCAACTGGACTGTTTGGCCTGGATTTAATAGACATAGGCCTACAGGAACTTAGTTTGAGTTTTTTTACTCCCTTTTTATCTTCATGATCTTCTTTTCTCTGTTTTTTTAAACGTTCCTGTTCTTCCTTCTGATTTTCCCTTTGGTCTAACATTTCTTTGATGGGTGTGCTTGTAAGAATGCTTGAGCTCAGTGTTTTGCTTTTTATTTTTTTTTCACATTGTGTTGCTTTAAGCAATGTTTTGAAATCAAAAACACTAACAGGCTTCTTTGGTGCATCGGAATCAGCATTTGCCATAAGTTCTGGTTCTTCTGGAGGGTTTATACGTTGGTTTTCTACTACCAGGGTCTGAGGATGACAAGCTCGTCATCTTGTCCCGAACTGCCTGTTTAAAAATATTCGTTTACATTGCCATGTAGGGAGGCGATTAATTGACATTTATTCATGGTAATAGGTAGTATTTAAACTAAGTTACTGATAAATATTAAAGAGAAACGATATATCTTACCTGTATTTGTAGCAGAGCTTATTTACACATGCATAAAAGTTATAACGTGGCTGCGGTAAACAATCAAAGCTTCACAACTAACACAAAAATGGCGATTTCAAGGTCTCTATACTATTGTTTAACGAACGGCCGATAGGAAAGCAATAGTGTCCGGTTAATGCTGCCACCTAGTGGAAAACAAAAAAATTAAGACATTCGTCATCTTGTTCCGCTCTTCATCTTGCCCAAGTCTCCCCTATCTAAATTCAGAAACTTTTAAAGTTGTTAAAAAGAATTAACAAATTATCTTATTTAAATTATATATGTAAATATACATATATACACATTATACACGTTTAGAAAAATATATTCTAATATTGTTTATGAAATGCATACATAAAAATAGGAATTTTATGCATTAAAATATGCAGTTAGTTAACAAACATTATAAAAGGATTTGTATGATATATTTTTAACTCCACCTTAATATTTTGCATTTTTTTATTTTTGAGAAAGCATATTTGACCGTAATTCTATGTATTTTTTTTCTTATAATTTTTAAAACTTGGCAAGAAGCGTCTTAAATGATGATTGGGGAATAAAATAATACAAAAAAGATAAATTTGTAGACATAATTTAACCCTCTGTCTACCAGAAGGGTCCAATGGACCCGACATGTATATTCAAAATATCTATTCAAACCAGAAAATTTCTTCAACACAAACTAAATGTATAAATCAGACAATAATAAGTTAAATAAACAAATTAAATAGTTTTAAGTAAAAATTCTGGTGTAGATTGTTTTTATAAAACTTGAGTAAAATTTCCGGTAGTTGTAGGGTTAAGACTGTTCTCAAATCCAAGACGGCAACTTTATGACATATGTTTAATTTATTTGTGTTCGAAAATGCATGAAACTAGCAGGTGTTGTTGTTCAGAAACTATGTAATCGAGATACATTTTCCGTGTTTTTTTTTTTTTTTTCAAACGTAATAGATTTTTAAGAAAATATAGTCAAAGTTGACGTTTTGAACCGAATTTCCGCCACGAAGGTAGAATAATCACTCAAGAAAATGCGAAAAACGTGTTTGTCATGTGATCAAAATTGTTTATAACTCAATAGGTAATTTATTGATCCGAAAAGGGAATTCACAGTTCGATTCCAAATCGTTTCCATAGTCAGGCTTTACCAATTAATATATCTTTCCGTTAAAAAAATGAATTTGTAAATGTGTCAAAATGTTTTGCGTTTGTTGAACAGTGCAGTTGAGAACAGTCTTAAGGGGTCTCAGGACTTTTAAAATTAGAAAAAATGAAAAAAAGGACCATTTTCAACATTTAATATCTTGAAATGTGTTTGATATTAGGACACAATTTTAAATGGGAATGAAAGGTACAAGTATGTTCTTTCATTTCAAATATTTGAAAAATTGCATGATGCAAAATTAGCATTTACAGGGGGCTTAAAACTGTTAGCCATTTCACGAGTAGAAAATCGGCATAACAGCTTATGCGCACGGTTACAAAATGCATTTTGCACCTAGAATGAAAATTTTGGTTTCTACTTATACCTCAGATTATAATAAGTACACCGAATCTAGATAATTTTGTATTTAAACAATTTTTATATTTTTAATACAAAGTTGCATTTATCTAATGCAAAATTTAGAAAATTTCAACAATATAAACCCCTAAAAAATATTTTCTTTTTGCAATAAAAAGGAAATTTTAGGTTCGGTTTATGCAAACTAACATGAAACATATGTTTTGAGAATTTTATGAAAAAATATTCAGAAGTTTTTGAGATATCGTGCGCGTTATGCCGAAAAACGTCATTTGGAGAAAAATGACTTCAAAGATTTGGAAACACGGCTTCAGCTGTTGAGCGAGTATAATTCTAAATACCATAACTTCTGTTCTAATGGGAATTTCAAGACACCAATTATATCAAAATGTTCAGAAAACGTAGAAGTTTAACATCTAAAAAAATTAAAATTTCGAAATTTTTAGAGCTTTAAGAGTCCTGAGACTCCTTAACAAACTTTTACAATGAATCACCCACAAATAATACTGTTATGCGTTACGATATCCAAACATTCTTTTCTACTTTAATGTTCGTAGTATAAATGTACAGTCTTAGGAAAAAAAAAGTAAACTCCACCAACTAACTCTGCAACAAACTATTGTAGAAGAAAATTACTGGTACCCAACAAATGGAAATAAAGCCTAATTTTAAATGATGTATGTAAAATTGGCTTAGAGCGCCATCAACTTATCAAAACGAACCCAAACTTTGTTTTCTTCAATAGCAATACCCAAGTGTGACGCCATAAATAAATTATACACCCTTCAATTAGCCTAACTCGAAATTTTCATGAAATTCGTACGATTAGTTTCCGAGAAATTAATTATTTTAAAATGAGCCTATTTTAGGGTATGTATCCAAATCGAAGTTTCGTATTCCATTGTTGAAATGCGACAGAATGACTATGCAACTTCTATTAATGTATTATTAATGTATAAGTAATTTCTTGCCTATAGTACCATTTTATTCGCTGAATATGTTTCGACTATTGTTAAAACAAATGTTTCAATAAAATGAGTAAAATATATAGTTCTTTAAATTATGCACACACGTCTACACGTCACAGACGGCCTATTAAACCTTCATTTTGACGCTTTGTAATCATAATTCGAAAACTACTTCGGATAAAAATTTGAAATTGAGAATTTGCATAAAGCAGGACATAATGAAACTACCCTATATATATATATATATAAAATCCTAATGAAACGAATTTGTGAAACTATTTTATGAAACGATTTTATGAAACGACTTTATGAAACGATGAATATGACGAATTCATTAAAATTTGTAAAAAGCAGCAAATGGGAGTAATTACGTCGTATTTAAAATGGACAAGTGGTAATATTGACGAATAGTTAAAAATTACAAATATATCTATGTGAGACTTCAATTCCAAAGATATTGTTTTTTGCGTGTGTGTGTATGTTCCCATAACAACAAGATGAATTAAATTTCAATAAAAATAATAACGAGTTTTTACAAGTTCATGGAGGGTACACACTTTTAAATTAAATAATGTATGCACCCGTGAATCTTAAAAGAGAAAAGAAATTAAAAATAAATAAATTATTGCATGACAAATGCATTTAATAGTGGAAATTACGCCATATTTTAACATGATACATTTAAAACGATTTTCATTCCGGAGAATTTTAATGTGACGTCACATGATATAAAAGAAATGCGGTTAGCAAATAAATTTGTATATTACATCACTTGATGCAGCATAAATACAGGTAAATGTATTCGCAAAATACTTTAAATTAAAATTCGATAAATACATATTAGAAAATTCGTATATTCTCATTAATTAATATAAACAATATGCAATGTAAAAAAAAAAACCCATAAAAATCTGCATGATGGTGCATCAAAACAGAGAAAAGAATTCATGAATAAGCTATACCTGTTCCTGAAAATATCCAAAACTCGATCAAAACATCTATTATATATATAAAATCCAAACGGAAATTTCGTTCCGAACGCCGAGATTTCGAGTTCTACCACATGGATTTTTACGGAACTTATACCGTTAGATAGGTATCGTTCCAGGGAAGGTTTTAAGCTATAACACATCATTCTACCTAGATTAGTTATAGAAGTATGACGGAAAGGTGTGTTATTCTGGACTTTGTTACTTCATATTTTCTTAAATATCTGGTCTCCTATTGGTCGTAGAGCTTAGATCTCGCGCCAAAAGTAGCTCCGAAGCACCCAAGCAAACTTTTCCCAGCGATTATTTTGCCGTCTTCCGATTTCCTCTAACTCTATTAGGGGCCCGCGTAGGGCCCCTTTAAAATATTTTTCGTAGTAATTTCAGCAATTATCTTAAATTATTGGTTAAGACCGCCACCCTCCCGATTCATGTATCTACGGAAAGGTTGCATGAAGGAGTTTCGTTCAGATACGCTTTCGTTAAGAATAGAGTGCGCTCCCTGGTGGCGGAATATGGAACTAACATAACGCGATATTGTTAAAATTAGGAAATCTAACAATGCGATCTGTTTTAAACTTTGAGATAGTTCATAACACATAATCTATTATCTATTCTATTATATATATATAAAATCTATTATCTATTCTATTATCTATTATATATATAAAATCCAAACGGAAATTTCGTTCCGAACGTCTAGATTTCGAGTTCTACTTCATAGATTTTTACGGAACCTATACCGTTAGATAGGTATTGTTTCAGGGAAGGTTTTAAACTATAACACATTATTCTACCTATATTAGTTTTAGAATTATGACGGAAAATTCTGTTATTTTGGGCGATAAGGTTACCATTTTATTTCTTGGCGAAATTCATCGTTGATAAAAAAAAATTGAAACGGCTATTAAACCTCAAAAAATAAAAGAAAAACTGTTACTAATTTTATTTAAATGAAAAAAAAAAGAAAAAAAAGAATAAGAAAATCCGTTTTAATGAGTGATAATATTAAAAAAACGGAAACATTTAATCAAAACCTGAAAGAAATATTTGTAATGCTTAAAAATTAATTTAATAAGAAATATTACACTTGATACGCAATATTTGGCTCTTTATCGCTTGCGTTAGATATGGAAACGAATCTGAAAATTTGATTAGATGAAATTTTAACGACATTTTCTTTCTGTTCTGTTCTGTTCTTTTTTTTTATATCTAATTGTCCCATCACGTGACTTATAGAAGAAACAAGCAGATGTCATTGTGAGTCACATGTGTAATTACTATTTGTTTCTTTACAATTTTTTATTTTTCTTTTGTCGCCAAACAATGTGATTTTAAGCCAAAAATGCATGAGCGTGACATTAGCTTGAGGATGTTCTCACAAATGGTGTTTTTTAGGTGAAAGAGATCATTTTTTGAGTACATTTTCATATTCAATTGTAACTTATATAGATATCAGTTAATATTTTAAAAATGGAATCGAATACTTAAATTTCAGAGTGAATTTCTGCCACACATACATATTGTAAAATAATTTCATACTTTTTAAAATGTTTTTCGCCGTAATTCCGAAAGCATGTGATATTTATAAACTCGAACTCAGATCAACGAATATTACCCATTTTATTTAAGCAAATATTATCTATTTTCTCAAGTCATATCGCCAATTTCATTTATAGGAAAATTCACAGATTCGAAATCTAGGAAATAAAGATAATTTTTAAGGAAATTTATGTTTTAATACGTTATTACTATGGAAAAATTCAACATTTTGAAAAAAAAAAATTACAAGTCTTTTGTAATTCGTCATTTCTTCTTCGTCTTTCTTCGTACTTTCTCCTCTGTTATGTAATATTTCAAATGATATTGGACTAATTTTCGATCATCGATTCACCGCAAAATCGCATATCTAATATAGTATATAAAATAAAGTCTGGATTAGGGGACTAATTAACGCACTGCGCAAACTACTGAACCTAAAATCTTGAAAATTGTGGTAAAAATACTTCTTATGACATAAACTTCTGCTAAGAAAGGATTTTCTAAAGTGTCACCCCTAATGGTTTTTGCACGGGGAGGGGAAAAAAATCGAATATCAAAATTATGCGTCAAATGATAGCATATTTTAATGTAGTTTTGTATGCTGAATCGAATGCTACCAAATAAATTTTTATAAGTCCAACAGTTCATGGCACATTTCATATTTTTCTAATTTGGCGGTGTCTTTGGCATCTAAACCTCAAAATATCTATCATTACATCCGTTACTCTAGCAACGGAAAAAATTCAAATCAACCCTTTTGGCTAAAAAATAAAAACGTCTCTATGAGTTTGAAATAAAAATGCAAGCATCTTAATTTTTTTAAAAAATAGTGATTTTATGTAAAATAAAAGGGAAAAAATTACTGAGAATTTAGCGTTATAAAACAAAAATGGAAAAGGTACTACTTAGATATTCCGTCGACCCAAAATCTATTGTCAAACTATAAGATTAAATGCCAATAATGGTTGATCGTAAATATCAAATTCACTTGAATTTAAACAAACTACACGTGTTTACGTCATCAAGTGATTTTAATTTCGACGTTTTATTTGTATTTTTATTAATGTTATACTAATTTATTTGTTATTTCGTTATTTAAAATAAAGATTATGTCAATTTATATAATTTGGCGAATGGTTTGGCGATTTATATAATTTGGCGAAATTGGTCGACGGGATAACAAGTAGTACCAATGAAAATATTTAAGTATGAAAGCAGTGTTTGTAACGACTTAAAAATTATTTTCATATATATAAACTCTGTTTATGGCATCAGATGCCGTCATCCGAAGAATCTACAAGAGTCTTTTTAGATTTTTTCCGGTCATAGGTTCCTCAATGAAAGAAATTGGAATTGGAATAATATTGTGCGATTTATAAATTGCTCCTCGATAAGAAGAAAAAATGGGTACATTTATAACAACCGTGCGCACATCTCGCTGATAGCATTTTTAAAATTCCCAGTAGCAGTAGTTACATTTCGCGTATGTAAATTAAAAATATTTTTTTGCTTTTAATTATGGCATTATTTCCTGTTATTGTTTCTCTTTTCAGTTTTTTAAATGAAATTAGTATAAGGCATGCATTTTAAATTAAATGAGTGAAAGGTTTGTGTTTTAAATGAAAATAATAAAATAAGAATATGCTATGAAAACAATCTTTATTGATTTATTACCTGCGCCCGGCTGACATAAAAGTATCACAAAAGCCACATATTCACTTTTCTTTGAGTAGTTGCTCATGAGAATTCAAGTTAACCTTCCGTAATCGGATACTTCACATATTGGTGTATTAGCTTTAATGTTGAAAGCATCGTTTATGTTTGAAGCGAAAACTTTACTATGAATTCTATTACACAAAATCGCATCATCATCCTCTACTATATATTTACAACGGAAATTTGTATTTCATTCCGATTGTTTATAATACATTCGTAGGATATACCACAATTAGTTAGGTAATAGTTTTGGAAAGGTTCTGGTGTATACATATTGTTCAAGGGCACTTAGTTATAGAGCAACAGTAAAAGTTCAAAAATTAAGTGAACCTGATTATGAAAGTTTAGCCTTTTAAAAAAAATCTACAGAACATATTTTGTTACAAGTGGCCCTGTTGCATGACTTTTAGGAACGGTGTTAGTATATACGATTTCATTATATTTTGATTAGTTACAGAGGTATTAATTCCTGTTGTCATAACGGTCTCATTACCCGACCATAAGTGCGCTGTTTATAATCAACTAAAACAATTACTTCTTAATTGCTAAATTTTGTCCAACGCTTAAGATAACATTATATCGCAATGGCGTTCGCATCGTTTTCATTAATGTGCAAGGTCAAGCTGAAGATCCATATTGTTTAAAATACAAGTTCAAATTCACCATTTAGTTTAATCCAAGGTTCATTTGGAAATATTGACCAGCGCAGCGGGCATAGCCTGCTAGTATAATATAAGCGCAAACACAATGGTTTTAAATACCGTGGTTCTTGAACCAAGCAGACGGAGTTTTTTTAACCCCGAACCTAAAGGAAGAATATTGTCCATAGCGTCTTCATAAAAGTCAGAAAGATAGCGGCATTTTTAATGTACCATTTTATACAAGCTGATTTTCAAATGTGCAATTGATCTTACTTATCAACCCCACAGTCGTCAGTTGTTACGACAGTTATGGATAAGGCAAGGGTAACCGAAAAATGTCCCATTCAAACGGAGAAGCATGGCAACCCGATCACAGAATATAGCCTCCGCTATTGTGATAATATCATTTAATCTTCCTTAACCTGGTAATATTTTTTAAGCAGGGCGTAATTGAACAAAGCTGGTAAAAGACCTGACATGATTAAAAAGTATATATATACTCACTTTCGAAAAGCCAAAACTGTTAATATTATCCTTTATATTCAGTATATCTTTAAAGCGTGTACTGCAATCAACAGAGTAATTTTAACAACTATTTTTTTAAATATAAACAAGACAGTTTCTGACATACAAACATGGCATTTTTATCGTACAAAACAAAGCAACTAATATACACTTTAAAAAATTAATGATATGTATAGATTTATTACATTACATTATGTATTTTTAAGTACATAGGTTTTGAAAATTTTTTTAATTTGAAATAGTTTAAATTTGGCCAAGCAATTTGACTTTATAGTTTCGGACAACAATTTTCCAGGTTTACTCTTTGTTAAAATTTCATTTAAAAATTATCTAAGGAATATTCTTACAGAAACATGCATGAATAATTCTTAACACTTGTACCTTTTGGAAAAACCAACCTCAAATCCCTCAGGAATATTTAATTTGAAAAGGAAAAACAGTCTTTTTTCAGACAGCAAAAGTTCCTCAAATTTTAAAATCACCGATCTAAGTACGTTACAAAAAAGAAATTTGTTTTACTAAGCTACGTATGAGAAAAACTATAATAAATTCATTCGCAGTATCATTTAAAAACTTTTTCATCATTCTATGACTCCTGATGCGATTGTGGTTATTAAATACGATTTCTGCCAGGATGTGTACACTTTTACTACGATTTTAATCAGAAATTCGCAAATATTTGTAAGCAAGAAATATTACAAGTTATGCAAATAAACGATTAAATTACAAATTTTAGACTTTCAATGTTGTTTCGAAAATTTCCAGTCCAAAAGAGTGGAACACTCTGAAAAAACACAATGGAAAAAGAATTTTCCTGATGATTTTTTTTTTCTAATCTTAATGTCAAATAGTTTGATCTACTTGATTTTTGAAAGACCAAAAAACCGACTTTATCTGGCACAATATTTGCGCATTTGGTTAATTAATTTTTTAATCGGATATTTATTTTGATATGCTTCCACGTGCGAAAAAAGGTGTGTTTTAAATGTCACGTGCTTTTAAGTTAATGTTTAAAATATAATTAATTGATGTTTTAATTTTTTGATTCTTTTCTTTAGAGGTAAAACATTTAATAAGACTGTTTGTCGTAATATAAAGTAGGTTGGCTATGTTATCTTTTTAAATTTTCAGAATAATTTGTAACCATTTTCTTTGTTTAAAAAAAAAAAATGTTTGACAAAATCAGTTTTTAGATCATCGTTAATACAATGAAACGTTAGAACACCAGTTATACGGCTATTGACGGCTCCAGAGAACGATGCAAGAAAGTTACGACATATTACGTTTTCACCAAGCTATCAGTTCTGACAGCGTTTACATGAATTCCCAGAAGTAGAATTGAAGTATGCTCCGAAATTTTATTTTCAATTCCTACATTTCTTTTTCTTAATATTTTTCCGGTATCTATATTAGTTATTTCAAACGCAATAACACGTATGGAGTTCTCTTGTAATAATTATCTCTGATGTAGAGGGGCTGCCACTGGCGACTGTTTTTATACTCCATTCACACCCTTATTTATGAAAAGTATACTTCTGCAAATGTTGCCACAGTGTACGTCACAGATTTCTGTTTTAAGAAAGCGTTGCGAGATAGAATTAAAAAAATAGTCGCCAGTGCAACCCTGCGTATCCGATTTGTAAGGAACAAATAAAGAGAAGTTGTACAATTGACTGTGAAATACGTTTCATCACACGCTCTGTCGTATTTGGATTTCATGCATTTTGTGCATTAAAATTGAAAAAAAAAATCGCGTAATTTAATTGTTAAAATTTTCTTACTTTTGGGATTTAAATTAATCAAAATTCAGTATTTAGAGGTATGATAAATATGTATATGTTAGCAGCTATGTAATGGCGTAATATTTTAGCAAAGAAACGTTTATAAAACAAATAAAACAAACTATCAACGACTTCATCAAAGAAACAATTTCATTCCCCATTTTTGTAAAAGCAACAGACGTGAATATAAAAAAATTACCATAAAAATTTATGATTTGTGTGTAAATTCATATTTCATTTTCGTAGCTTGTGACGATATGTATAAGTGGAGTTTTTTGCTTATCGGACGTGAGCTTGGTCCATATTCACTAAGATAATCGTAATTCGACAGTATATATGTTATTTTAAGTGCGTTCTTTCTTAATCGGTGTGCAATCGATAGGCAAGTTTTAAAACTATATGTCAGAAATGTAAATGAAGGCAGAGGGGACCTAAATAAGCAGATTTCGTATAGGAATGTTGGTACGATATGCAGTGTTGAGGCAGTAGATGGTGCTACTGAATTCGGTGAATGAAAGCGCTTTGCTGGCTTGAATTATCATTCGCCTCACGGATTTCGAGCAATATGCATCGTTACACCAATGCGAGGTATGAGTGTGTGCATTTCATGTATGAGGCTACGCAAGCAAATGGAGTGCTTGCTCAAAGGTTGTACATGGAACGACTCCTGGGGAGGAATCTTCTGTGCGTAATACTGCTTCATGTACTGGGGGGATTCTGCGATATCGTATCACATCTGGAAGCATAAAGCGAACCACTCGCGCAAGACTCCCGATAAAGACGCTCAAATGTTCTGCGATTCGGGAGATTCCTACCGGGGAATCGTTCCATGCAGGATTGCCACTTTAACAACTTCATTTTTATACAGAAATTCCAAGTTCATACCAGAAAATAGAAACAGTATTTTTTTATTTACGTCATGGCAAATATTTTTGTGAGTGCTTAACCCCTTAATTCTCCCTCCCGTGATATTCACGGGCTGTGTCTTTTACTCAGATTGTTTGATTTCCACCAGTTTTATAAAATAGTGTGATTGGCTTTATTATGGCACTAAACAAGGCGAATATTTCTTTTTGAAAAAAGTGGCGCCAATGAGCAATTTGAATTTTTAAAGCGTAATTTAATGCGACCGTTAAGGGGTTAAAATAAAAGAAAATCTTTAGGAAGGTCCGGTGAGAATTGGAAATTTCGCAATAAAAACGGAGGCCAAACTGGCAACCCATGATTCCATGTACATCCTTTGCGCAGCCTCCTATTTCCTGGCACACCATACATGAAATGCCTGTAGGCAAACTCCGCATGGATGTAAAGATGCATGTTGCTCAAAATCCGTGCGGCGAATGACAGATCAAGCCAGGGAAGAGCTTTCATCCGCCGAATTCAACAGCGCCCTCTACGCTCGATTACCACACCAACATTCCTATACGAAATCTGCTTATTAAGGTCCCCTTTACCTGCCTTTACATTTCTGACACAGTTTTGAAACACCCTGTAGATAGATTTCTAAAAATATAATGCTTGCAAATTATTTTAAAACGCGTAAGAAATTCGTAAATTGAGTTTTCAAACAAATTATAGTTAAAAGAGCATTTGTTTTCCTATTCGACGGTGTAAAGTTTAAAATTGTGGTATTTTTGAAGCGTTAAAATGATGTGAGTGTAGCTCACAAACATGTTTTTGCTTTATCGTATAAATTCTTTATTACCATTAATATAATTAAACTATTAAATAAGGAAAAAAAATAGTGGCAAGTAAAATACACAAATTGATGTTCTTCTCAACACTACTTATTAGTTTTTACGCGTTTTCTGTAATATAGATTATAAAATACTTCTGATGAATTATCAATTATTACATTTGTTTTTAATTTAGAATTTATATTCTTAGTTAATGTAAAAAATTACTGAAAAAAACTTTATTTTCTTAATATTTCAACATAATTTCTTTCATCAGTAAAGATACGACGAACTACTAAAATCTAAAAGTTCTTTTCCATTCAAATTTATTAACACATTGTATGCGGGACACGTACTAGTAAGTGTTTGTGGTTTGGGGACAGAAAATATTACTGGTACCGGAAATTTTGTACGGCCGAAGAAAAATGTAATAAAAGAATGCTTACTTTTATTTGGTTGTGAGCAGGTTTTAATTTACAGTGGCATTTGTGAACGTAAATTTAGTGCTCATTTTCGAAAATTGCTCGCATACAATGTGTTAAGACATGCTTTTGTTAAATGATTAGTGTTTCAAAGAAAACCTTCCTTTCATGCAAATTGCATCCTTGATTTGTCAGAGTGGCGAGTGCTCAGAGAAAAACACAGTCAAAAAAGCTGTTCAATACCAGTATTTTATTAAAGAGAAATTCGCCTTCTTTAATCGCTTTATATTACTGGAAAATTTTTCTATAAGAAAATACTGGCAGTTTCCTCTTTTTTTGACTGTGTTTTTCCCTGACCACTCGCCACCCTGTTTGTTATATTTTGCTATATGCACACCATTTTGTTAATTACCTATATTAGACCGTCAAGTTAGATTATAACATTTCTTGCCGAGCAACACTGCTCCTTAAAGTTTTATTCAATTAAAATTCACAGGTAATCTGTCAGCTAAGCCAAAAAACAAATAAATAATTAAAAAAAAATCCATCGATAAAAAATTCACAGACAAAATACTTTTCAAATTTCCTGAAACCCCAAACGGCACAATATTTTCACATATTTTATAAAAAGAAGCGTTAAATTATATTTATAATAGTTGTAAATATTTCTCTAAAACGTTACTAAATATTGAATTGTTTATTTTTTGCATATATTAACGTTATAACTATAGGGGAAAATTTACATATAGAATGTAAAAAAAATATAGGGGAGATGGGGGCACTTGAACTGTTCACATAAATATAGCTTTTTCTCATAACTGGGTTAATTTCTATAAGCAAAAACTGCTTATAGAAATGTATGCTGATTTAAAATTCTGGTAGCAAAGTGTGAAAATTTTAGGAATGCTGCGAGCCCTGAGTAAACTGAACTTCTTTTTTTTGCACATGGTATTTTTTTAATAACCTTTATCGTTTTTCTTACTTTTTTTAATAGTTTTATACATTCAAAAAAGATTTCACATGTGCCCCATCGGCACACATCGGTGAACACACGTAGGGCACATGTGAACACAAGAAAAAAAAATCTCTTGACATGTTTTTTACTCTGTTATTCATTTGTAATCATAATCATTAGTTATATTATCTGTGAATCTTACCATAAAGAAATATATTTACATTTCTCTAGTTTCTGGGTGACATGTCTAAGCAAAAGATTACAAAAGGATAATGAGTAGATTGGGGCGGGGGTGGGATCCTTAGATGATTGATTAAATATTGTTGTAATAAAATTTAAAAAATAAAATAAAGAAGTAAGTTCGAAAAAAAATTTGTAAAATGGATTTTTGTTTGAAGGAGATTTTAGGGAAGGGGCGTTTAGATAATATTTATCCAAAACCTTCCGAAATACGAAAGATTCTCACTCCTATATTTGCCTTATTTACTTCTAAATTAATGATAAAGAAGGCTCTTTTAATGATGATTACACATAAATCTCTATTATAAGACACCTCCCCCACACACAAAAAATAACTTATTTTGCTTTTGAAATATGAGGGGGACTTAAATCGGGATTTTACGGTAGTTATCAGTTTAGAATTTTTCCTTTTTTTTTAAATATTACTGATATCTATATATATTCAAAGCATCATATATATAGTGTTTTACAGCACTTATTGTATTATAGAAAAGATTGAATTTATTTAAATTACAATTGAAAGTGAGCGAGGTTGTTGCTCTTTATGTACTAGCCGTTTGTGGAAGTTTCATTACAAAATCAACTTTCTATGACGAAAATATCTTCTATTTCAATATAATTATAGATATTGCAGCTGGCATTTTTCTCATGAAGTTAACTGAAAGGAACAGAATAACAGAATGATTTTGGGGAACTTGTGAACTGTTCATATCTGCCCCAACTACTCTGATCAGAATTGCTCCCACATGGCTGCTAGAGTTAAATTTATAAATCATTAATATTTTTTAATTTGAAAAGAAAAAAAATATATATATAAACAATAATTAAGGACTTTACGTTGCAATATCTAATACAAAACAAAAAAAGGTGTTGCTATCTAACGTACTATTTATTCACAAAGTAAAAGATGTAAAATAAACATATGAATAAAATAAATCTCAAAGTTTTGGTTTAATCTTTAAAACATTCATCCGGATAAATTTTTCTAAAATATAAATCGGTAGAAACACTTTGTATATTTCATCTTAAAAATCTAATTAAAACTAGTAAAGAGTTCAACTGAAACTTCTTAATTCTAAAAAAAGCTCAGTAGCGCCATCTGTTATCAATAATAAAAAACGAAGAAGAAAGGGCTATAAAAAAACCATGGAAATCTCATAGATCTTTCAAAATATGTAGCCAGAATTTTTGATGAGATTTTTATTATCTGGGAAGTAGGGAAACATCCCTTAAGGAATTGTTTTGACAAAATTAACCAACTTGATAACATTATTAAGTTCACGATGGAGTTAGAAAACAATAACTCGCTTGATCTTCTCCTTGTTAAAGAAAACAATGGTTTTAAACGGAAAGTTTTCCGGAAAACAATGAAATTAGACAGTGTTATCCCTGTTATAGCAGCTGTCCATGGAGTTATAAGATGGCAGCGTTTAGGTCATTTATCCAACGCGCCTTTCTTGTTTGTTCTGAAGAATTTTTGGATGATGAACTCAATTTCATCGTTAATATTGGTTTACTTCACGGTTATAATTCAAGTGTTATCCATAAATTGATTGATAAATATAAGGTTTCCGTTAATCACTCCCCCAAATTAAAACACGTTTACCGAAAGATTCCATATGTCCCATCTTATTTGAGAGGTTAAAAAAAGTTATTCATGAAATACAACATTCAACTTGTAGCCTCACATTCTATGGCATTATTTATTTAATGAGTAAAAAAATGATCCAACTCCTTATTCATCTTTCTCTGGGGTGTATGAAAACCCCTTTAAATTTACAGATGGAACAATGCCATCCTATATTGGTATGACAAAAAGACAATTTTTTGAAAGATTAACACTTTCATCGCGGCAATGACGCGCCTTTGTGCATCTCTTTGCGCTAAGAGCCTGAGCCGCTCCTCGCAGCGCTAAAATTGAAACAAAATGCAAATTAATTTAAAACATGTTTATTTTACTTTGAAAAATAATAATCAATATCATTTCTCACTCTAATGATTTGTTTGTCCTTACAAACATAAACAAATAATAAAATGCCGCGTCCGTTTGGGAAAATCAATTCGCACCGGAAAATTCTGCCCGGTAATTATAAGACATTAGATATCGGAATCTATGTGTAATAATTAAATGACAGACTTTTCCGGTGCGAATTGATTGTCCATGATTGATAGCCAATATTTCTGGAAAACGAGTTATCTCGTCCCTCGCGATGAAAGTGTTAAAGAACACAAAAATGATTAGAAGTTTAGTAAACTTTCTACAGCACTCTCAAGAAGTATTTCATTTATTGACTTCGACCATGCTAAAGTTATTTCCAAGCAAATTGTTCCATTTAATCCCTTAACAGTGTCGCCCGAACTGGATTCGGGCAAGAACACTTTGCTTGCTTCGTTAGTAAAAGCATTTTGATACCACTAATTTGTAACTGTAAATTAATCTTTATTGATTGTCAGATATTTTTCGACCAAGTAAGGAAAATATTTTAGTATGGAAAAAATGGTGTCCAGCCCCATTTTTAATTTTTTGTAAGAAAACAAATGTCACTGTTAAAGGGTTAATGCTATTATTCGTGAATCTTTAGAAATTCGTTTAACCTTTTCAGGGACGGTAGTATGTTTATGAAACTACTTCATTTTTATTCTCAAACGTCACAATGACACCAGAATTTTGATAAAATATTTTCCATTTAATATGAAATCGGAATATAGCCTTTTTCTTATTTCCAATTAAATCCGTTGCTAAATTCCGGTGGCATTTATTTATTTCAACACTTTAGCATTGGAAAGAAGGGATGAAACAAGCGTTACTCTAAATAAAGGTATATCATTTTTATAGCACTTTTTAACTTTGTTTCATTATAAGGGATTAGCATACATATTTTATTAATAATCCTCATAAATATATATATTTTTTTTATTATTGCTATCCTATCTGTTAAATATATTTATAAATGACTAACTGTTTTGTTTTATTAGTACGCTTTTATTAAATTCTGAATCTAAATACAATCATAAAGACAATTATCTTTATTAATTTTTGAAGGGTGTTCATTATTGGAACAGTGGGTATTAACTGAGTTCGACTGCATTTAATATTTATCTAAATTAAGAAATAAAGAGAGAATTTTCTGAATTATTGATCTTACTTCAATTACTGTGTTTTCCAGAATTGTAAATTTCAATTACTGTGTTTTCCAGAATTTTAAATGTAAATATATTGACCTAATTCACATATATAAGACCTAATTCACATACTTTATACTATAAAACTGGTCTTTTTATTAACACGTTGACTGTAACGCTACGGATATACTCGTAGCTTTAATATTCGTGGCTTTAATTTATTACTTTCTCACTATTATTTTAAAATTAAAAAAAAAGTTGCCTTATTTATTGGCAGAAATTTCGCTAATATAATAAAGCGAAATTTACCTTTCAGAATTTGTGGTGGCAAACGACTTCCAAGAAGAAATTTGAAAATTCTTACTTTCTGCGGCAGTGAACGTGTTAAACAGAAATACAGTTTTATCATAGTTACATTTTAAGCTGTAATTCTCTTGAAGACACTTATGAACGCCTCGATCCTTATACAAAAATTTTCTTTTAAAAAGATGGTCGTCGTATCAAAATACTGAATTTTTTTCTGTTTAAAAAAGGCAAATTGTACTTTATGAAAGTTCTGGTATTGATGCTCTAAACCGTACATACCCTGACAAAAAAATGCAATGTGTGTTTTTAAAACATAAAATAAACATAAAAAATTAAAAATATATATTCTATAGGATGACTGTTTTAAAATTTGAAGTGTATCGTACCATTATATTCAAACTTCGTAGCAAAGGGACAAATCTGAAAACATACACAGTGGCTTAGTGTTTGGGGAGGGGGGGGGGTCGATTAACTTACTACCATCACAATTATACAATAAATTTGGCTTTATTTAATCATTGAGCATTATACGATTAAACAAAGCAAAATTTAGCATACAGTAAAACTGGTACAAAAAATATCCCCCCCCCCCCCCAGTCTAACACACGCCACTGGACAACGAAACCAAAAAGTAAGTAAGTACTCTTCTTGCGAATTTCAAGGAAGTACAATTGATAAAAATTTGGAAGTTTCCTACTTCATATTTCAATAACAAATTTTGGAATCACCTCAATTAATTGCAGAATGTCTTGTTTGTTTCAGCGAATAAATGAAGGGAGATTTTTTTTAAATTGTGATAGATTTGTGCGCACCCTCTTCCATTTTTAGATTCAGGTATTGAAGTCGGAGCACAACCGTGCAGACTGTATGCCTGAAGATAGTAAAAAAAAAAACATTCAGCTAAAGTTAGTTCGAAAGCAGTGTAAAATGATCGCTTTATTAAATCCAATTTTAAAATCCCGTTAATGCCCAGCGTTACATAATTAGATAAGCTTTAGTGTGTCTTACCATACTAATCAGTTTTTGAGACCTATTGGTTCTTTTGTGCACGTCTGTATATCACAGCACTCCTCCTTCTCTCTTTTCCATCCCACTTTCTACCAGTTTAGTCAAGTTTTCTTGTCATCAGATGGAGCCTAAAACGACATTTTCCTGATTCTGGAATACAGGGTCTGACCAGGAACATGAGACTGAATTTTTCCCCTTCAAGCAGAACGCTAAAGGGGCGGGGTTTGCGGGCGGTGCGTGCTGTAAGGGCTGTCAGCTACAGAGTCTGGCGGAAGTAAATTCGCCTTGAACATTTGCAGTACCCGGATTGCATGTGAAGCAGAAACGCTTTTGAAATCGGCGTTAGGTTTCCAGAATGCAGCTCAGTGTCGAGCAGCAGTGCGTCATAAAGTTTTGTGTAAAACTAAATAATTCTACTACTGAGAATCTTGCCATGTTACAAAAAAGCTTGTGGGAAGACTACTTTGTCCAAGGCTCAAGTGTCTAGGTGGCACACCTTCATTTATGGAAGATAGGACATCCATGACGAACAACACATTGGGCGAACATCAAGTTCTCGATCTTCAAACAGTGTTGCTAAAATTAAAGCGCTTTTGGACTCTGAACGTCGGATGAGCGTTCGAATGATTACGGAGATGTTTGGGATTACAAAATAGATTGTGCATCAAATCGTCGCATAAGAATTTGAAATGCAGAAAATGTGTGCCAAGCTGATCCCAACACATCCTTTAACTCTTTCGAGACGGCACCCTTTATACAAATTTTATTTGTGTGGCACCGCTTTTTTTAAACAGTTCCCTCTACTTGTAAAATACCAAAGAATGCCTTAATTGGAAAAGAAAATATTACTTGTATTTATTAATGGTGCCAAAAACAAATTCCACATGCACCTTTTCACGATGCATATATGCATCACCCGTCTCGAAAGGGTTAAGTCGTTACACACAAGATTCAGTTCCTGAGAAAACACAGCGTCGTAAAGCTGTCCCAACAGCCGTGCAACCCCGATCTGTCACCACCAAATTTGTTACTATTCCCTTCGTTAAAATCCAGCGTAAAAGTCATCGTCTTCACAATCTGGAGAACTTACAGAAAAACGTAAAGTGTATTCCGAACAGCATTCCTGTTGAATGCTTCTTCCTGGTGGGCATAAATGGGTGGCAGAGTCGTTGGCAACAGTGTCTTAATGCAATGGAAAACTATTTTTGAAGAATACTGAATGTCTGAAAAATTATCTTAAAATAAACGAATCATTCTCATTACTGAATGGACAGACCCTCTAAGTAGTTGGCTTTCCTCTACAAAGTGATATAATTGATGTGCATGTATAACCTGTAGTACTTACTTTCACTACAAGAGTGGAAAAAAGATTTCTTTCAAAACATGTTGCATTAGCTAATTTTTCCATGATCTTTTTTATAAGTGATTTTCTTTTCTATTATGAGAAAAACTTCAGAAATTCTTAATTTTCGATGTTATAAAGATATTATTAAAAAAAATGTCGGTTAAATAAAGTTTCAAAACAATTTGGGCGTTAACGGGTTAACCCCTTGAGGGGCGGCGGTATATATTATATACCATTTACGATTAATAAAGTTTTACACCATAAAAAATTTATTAAATTTTACTTTTGTAACTTTGGTGGAAAAAAGCCGTAAATTGCTTTTACTTATTTTGAAATAGAATTTTCAAAGATTCCGGTGTGAGTTCAACATTACCGGAACACAATCACTTGCCCCTCAAGGGGTTAAAAAGATACTTGTTTTTTTTTCAAAAGCAATAAATGTAATCAGATTAACGCATTCCGACGCAGTGTTCCCAGGTCGGGATACCAAATTTTAATTCCAAACTTACGAACGGCACCAAGAATATTTTAGTAAAGGTTTGCTTTTACAAAGAACATTTAAAATAATATGTTTTCAATTTCTAAAAAAGTGGTTTTTAAATTCCGGTGTCAGACAATCATTTCAGCATTTTATAACAAAAAGTGTCTGTGCCGGAAAGGGTTAAAGTATTTTACAATACAAATTCCTGAATTATAGCGATTTTTTAGACTAGCATGGCGCTGCTGACACAGAAACCATGTCAACCTAACCTATCAGAGTTTTCCGTCATTTTCTTCGAACTTTGCATAGATACGTGTTAACCCCTTGGGGACGAGTGACACGTATACGTGCCGCATGAAGCTATCAGAATCCTTGTTTTTCTTCACCAGTAAAATTTTACTGTAAAATTTGCCTTATTTAATCGGCGCAATTTCTCGATTCAAGAAGATACTAATTTCTGTTTTTAAAAAGCGGTGACAAAAGATTAAAAATTTCGTAAAAGGCTCCCGTCCCGAAGGGGTTAGGAACACTTAACCCTTTCCGACGCAGTGTGCCCGGGTCGGGATACCTAATTTTAATTCCAAACTTACAAACGGCACCAAGAATATTTTAATAAAATTTTGCATTAACAATGAAAGTAAAAAGTAACCTGTTTTTAATTTCTAAAAAAGTCGTATGTAAATTCCGGTGACAGCCGAAGATTTCCTCATTTTACAACAAAATTTGTCTGTGCTGAAAAGGGTTAAGAAAGACCTCCGCGGGCGGCAATCTCAACCTCTCCCCTCGAACTATACCTCTCCGGCAGATAATCAGTCATGACAAACCCCAACCAACCGATCAATCTTTAAAGATCAACAACGCATAGTAATTTAAGAAAAGTATAGTAACAACAATATAGTAATAACATCATAGTAACAAAAATAGTGAAATGATAGTACACAAAAAAGGAAAAAACTTTTTATTTTAACAGTGTATCTACAGTTTGAGAGAAAATACTACTATTTTTTTATAGAAAACCTCGAGTTATTTAATAGCGCAGTTGCATAAAGTGGGTTTATCTCTAATTAAATATTGGTGTAATCTGGCTTAATGTCCGATAAAATAACTTAACTGTAGGAACACACTTTAAAACGAGTCTAGCAGTTTTTACTAATTCAAAATCGAAGATTATTTAATATAAATATACATTGTGGAAGTATAAATGAGGAATTGTGGTTCAAAACTCGCCATATCAAAAGTAATAAAATCGAGATTCTTTTATCAATATATTTTATTGGTGAAGCTGCATCGAAAAAACACTACAATCTGCAAAAAAACTAGTTTTAACGTGTATTTCTGGCATTGTAAAATCTTGGTTTACAATGAAAACTAATGGACGCAGTCAAAGGTTTTTCGCGATTTCACAAGATTTGATTTTCTGGATAAGGGGAGTTTTGATAATCATGTCCACATATATTTAAAGTTAGTTTTTTTCAGAGCACAACCGTGAGATTTTTGCAATGTTTCCAACAATTTTCAATCCGTCTGTAAGGCGACAGGATTGTATCTTGATTAGATTATTGATATCCAAAATATAGGTACTGCCTCACTGCGTTTAAAATTTAGTCACTATTAATTTGATACTTTTTTCCGGTTTGAATTATTAAATTATTCTTCATATAAAAAATATTTCACAACTTGATCATAATTTATTATCCCCCGGTATGCTATTTCTTTCTCCCAACTTATTTTGTGTCGTTTCCAAAAAATAACGTTACGTTGCCAGTCGTAAAACAAAGCAGATGTATCATTGTACAATTAAATACTCTACAGCAATTTTTTAACCTGCTAAGCATCGCATATTTTCAATTTTTATACCGTCGTATTGGAAAAAAAAAACTTTTTAATGCAATTTGTTTGAAAACTGCATAATTTATTTTTGAGATAATTTTTTATAGTTTTTAGAACCATTTGCTTAATATTGGCAACTCCAGTACTCCATTTCTGTAGAAAGTAAAAGAAAAATAGCAGTTATACTCTTTTGTTGCCATACTTCCATAAAAACTGAAAAAAAATTACTTAAAATACATGATATTTTGAAAAAATATAAATGAATGATTTCTGATAAAACATGGATCTCTTAGAAACTAAATTTAATTTTAAGTATCTATATTAACCCTTTGCCTTCCGGCGTCTCTTACGCATATTTTATTCGGTCGGCACCACTTTTTAAAAAGAAGTCTACTTCAAGTACACAGTTCCAAAAACGCTCTGATTAAATAAGGAAAAATTTATTTTCCTTTTTTACTGGTGCCAAAAACAAGGTTTGCAAAGAAAGATGATGTCGCCGAAGCGGCGACAACGGAGTGCAAAGTGTTAATATTACAAACAATGAAGGCATATGAATTATGAGATAGCCGATTTTTTTTTTGTCGAGATTCTGGAATGACGAAATCTCTTTTTATGGATTTGTGTATTATTCAGCGATAGGCACGTCATATGCGTACTTTACTGTACATGTTGTTTAATACTGGATCGTAAATGAAGAATTATTCAGCGGATGCGGATGACGTCATTTTATATAAAATAAAATTGTCTGTTTTAAGTCTTAAAACTGAACTACAGTAGAGTCCCGATTATCCGAGACCTGCTTTACCGAGTTTCTGCTTTAACAGAGTTATTTTCTTCTCATGGACTGATGGCTTCCATTATTATGAAATTGCCATTATAAATGAAGTGTTAGGTGAAGATCAAAGAGCAGTCGTAAAAAGTTAGAACTCTGATTTTCTGGTCAGAATGGGAAAAAATTGGCTATAATTTAATATATATATATATATATATATATGGCCATTTTTTCCCATTCTGACCGAAAAATCAGAGTTCTAACTTTTTACGGCTGCTGCTTCATCTTCACCTAACACTTCATTTATAATGGCTGTTTCGAAATAATGGAGCCAATAGTTCATCAGAAGAAAATGATCCATTCCAAAGGTATACGTTCGATTGAAAAGACTATTTAATATTTTTTTTTCATCGGGGGTGACACTAAATTAAAAATAAAACAGAATTCCTCTTCTCTCGTATTTCATTTTTTTCGGTTTGTTGCTTTTTGAAATTTATATCAATGTCTTACGACACGTCAATAAATTCTGGTGAAGTGGTTCACCTAGGGTTTAAAATAAAATTTACCGGTAAAATAAATGAAAATTTCGCCATGCCATTCAGTGTTGCCAATTTGACACGTTTTATTATTCAAAATGTGTACCAGAATTTCAATAAACACCTTATTTAATGCCACACAAAAAATACATTTTTAAACTAGTCGTTGGGGTCCACCGTAATACTTACCCATCATGGATATAGATAATATAATATATGAAAATAAAACATGGGATATTCGCTAAGCATTGTACCATGTTAATAATTCATTCATAATTCATTCAAAATTTAATTTATTTGGACCTCCTTAAATAGAATTACTATAACCCCTTAAGCTGATATTACTTTTTTTTTGCATTAAAATATCTCAATTTGTTTATTTTCTGTAAGCAAGTAAACGCTATTGGTTTACAATGGAAGTCTATGAGAATTTGACGAAATATTAGATATATCGCCAATTTCGCGTCCCTTTTGGCGACTCATATTGGCCGCCAAATTTGGGCGATATACCACTAAGTTGGCGACAAACTTGGTGGTATTTGGAGACAGAACAGGGCCCCCCTGTGGTAAACCCCCTTATAGGTATGGTGAGGCATTAAATGCTTGGCATTTACGTTAAGCCATTATTGGCATTTAATCTTATAGTTTGGCGATAGTTTTTTCGTCAGAGGGATAATCGAGTAGTAACGAATTGCGTAAAAGAAACATCCTTATAACTCGAAATATTATAATCCTATTAACTAACAGTATACTGCGTCGGATTAAGCGTCTCATTTCCACTTAAAATATATCTTTGAATTGAAATTCGAATGAAATACAGGGTCATGAAAAATCGAAGAGTGCGAAAAATAGAGTTACAAATATCTCGGCAACTAATATCCGATCGAGTTCATTCATGATGCAAAATTTATGTTTTTTTATTGTCTTTTATATTCACTCCTTCAAATAAACAATTTCGAAAATTTTTGTATATCATTTATCGGAACGAATATTTCAAGAGTCCGTGAAAAAATAGTTTCGGTTAATCGAGGTTACTGATATTCAATAGACTTCTTCCCATTATTACTCCCTAAATACACACCGAATTTCAAGTCTCTATCTCCATTTGTTCGGGAGACACACACACATACAGACGGACGGACAAATTTTGTTTCTAAAGATCTGTTTTCCGGAATCGCCAGTGTTTAAAACGTTTAAATCCGTCAAAAAAAAATTCGATTTTTAAAACAATTACAAGACCGATACTATGTATGATGGGTAAGTAAAAATGAATAAACGAGCTAAACTGTTAATATTCATACTATTCATGTCACATGAAAAAATTAAATTTAGCCAACTTTTCCATTAACCCTTTCAGGGGCAAAGCAATTAATCCCACATCCCATTTATATCCCATTGATAAAGTGTTGAAATTAATGATTGACACCGGAATTTTAAAACAAATTTATTTCTAAATAAGAAAATTTATATTTCTCATACATAATAAACCGGATTTTTTTAACCAAAATTCTGGTGTCAATGTGGCGTTTGGGAATTAAAATTAAGTGGTTTCATAAACATACCACCGACCCTCAAGGGGTTAACATAGTACGTTTATTTAACTTAGCTTAATTAAGATTGTGGAAGAATACTAAATTATATAAAAAGTGGTTGTTATATCAACTGTATGTAATAAACATTTTTGCATGTAAAATATATACAGAGTGTTTAAAATATGTACATACAACAGCACACTCTGGTCTCTTCCTTGAGAACGTGGTCTCATCTCCGAAAGTAACTTTTCAAATTTAGGCGATTTAAAATGCAATGAATCCTTCATTTTAAATGTCTTGTCTCGCGAGCTGCTTAACGAGAAGATGTCCTTGAATTTTCCCCATAGGTTTATACCGTATTTCCTGTGGGGGTTTTTAATGAACGTTGTATATCCGAATGTTACTTAGGAACATTTTGGAAAATCTCCATAATTCCTCAAATTTACTTCAAATTATAGCGATTGTAAGTCGCGTATGAGGATATCTGTTTGAAACACTCCCCTTCACTTCAACTACGTTGTTGAACTTCTCGGAATATTTTTCGGCTAATTTTCTTTTGATCAGAGTTTTCAGTTTTATTTCAAGTTAGTTAAACCTTTAAGGAAAATAAGTTCCTACCATTTATTGCGAAATAAATTATATATTAAAAATACCATTCATATTGATCAGATAATGTAATTATGATGCATGGATGTCAGTAAAATTTATTTGCATAAGCATATAATTAATTATAAGGAAATTGCGTTTTCTACATCATATCAGATTAGTGGTTAATAATAAAAAATACGTTTAACTTTAAAATTAATTGAATGTTGAATACTTTACAGTTAACACATTAAATATTTTGCATAAAATTTTCTTAAAAAATATATATATTTATTTTATTCTTAATCACTATAGAGCATAAATAAAAGTAAATAATAAAGTTTAATTTCTCACTATTCTAGAATAGTAATCTTCGCCCTTTTGAATCGCAGAAATTCGGCGTTACACAATTTTGAATTAAATTGCTATAAGATATCATTATCATACACCTAATAAGCAACGTTCAAATACAGTTAAAATATAAGTTAGAACAACTTGTATCGCATATTTTGAAATTATTCAAAAAAATTTAAGTCACTCACCTTACCTATGAATGACTACATTTTCAGGCAGATAGTTACGCCTCCATCATCCTGAAAAATTCCCCTGAAAAGAAATACCTCGCCTTTAGGAATAGTTCTTTCTACTCTATTATATTATATGTAAACATAGAAAAGTTAAATTGTTTTATATCAAATGCTACTAACTTTCTCTTTTTTCAAAAAATTAATAAATAAAGTAAAATTAGTAAAATTAGTTGAGTTCGTACGAGTCCCGTTATTTAACAGGTTTTTATCAGTAATGTTTTATAGAAAATAAATCTAGTTCAAATGCGCGAAATTTCGCCTTATTTAACCCCTTAATTCTCGCTCCCGTCATATTCTCGGGCTGCGTCTTTTACTCAGATTGTTTGATTCGCACCAGTTTTATAAAATAGTGAAATTGGCTGTATTTTAGTACCGATTTACCTGTAATTAAATAAGGCGAATATTTCTTTTTCATAAAAGTGGTGCCAATAAGCAATTTGAATTTTTTAACCGCAATTTAATTCGAGCGTGAAGGGGTTAAGGGAACCGGGTAGGCAAAATTCATTTAAAAAATCGATTTTTACTTTTTTATATAATTAAATAGTTTAAACTTTTATCATTCCAACGATGTGTCACACATGTTTATATATAAAAAATATATACACGTGTTGAAATTATTCATTCTTTCTAAGAGTACTTCACAGCTTAATGACCATTTAAATCTTTAATTGACTTTTTTCTCAAAACTTGGATTTTTCATGTTTATGTTCCTTTTTTTCAATATCTATTAAACTTAAGTACTCAGATTTTTTTAATACTTATATTATGTTACATTGCAAACTTTAACACAGGGATTCAATGATTTGTTGATAATTATTTATTTTAGGCGGTGAAATCTTACCAAAAATTAATTAATAATTAATTCATTTTCAAATTTCAATAAATAATTAATAATTAATTTTGAGTTTCACTTAGAAAGAAAATGGTCAGTTAAAATACGTAATTCATGCTATTCTAACTACTCTAAAAAATCTAGACCTCTATCTTTTACCATTTCTGAGGAAAAGGTATCGTAATTTCCGGAGTATTGCCCGCGGATCAAACAATCGTGTTTCGACCCAGAATTTTTTAAAAATAAAATGCAACTTTTTAGATCACGGTAAATATTGGTCTTCAAATAATGAATAAAATTTCTGGGTCCAAACTGAATTGTTTGATCTGCGGGCTATACACCCGAAATTACGGTACATAAAGTTGATGAATTTAACATGGCGGAGATAGGGCTTCCTATTAAAAGGAGTATAAGCTACCTTAATGTCAAATTTTAACATGATTTTAGAAATTTGATGGCTTATTTTCGGAAAATATGGGAGCATAATTACATTTTCATCGCCGACAGTATTAACCCTGGATTGAGTACGTTTAGTTAGTTTATTATGAATGGAATCGACGATTTCAGCTGTAAAATCTCGATCAACGGCAAAGGATTTAATGTAATCTAATTCTGTTTTTAGTAAGCTGTCGGAAGAACAAATATTTAAAACCCGGTAGACATAAGTGTTAAAGGCAGCCAACTTTTGATTAGGCGGATGGGATGAAAAGCGATGTGGGGGTAAAGATACTGCGAATGGTTTACGGTAAACAGTAGTGTGTAAGAAGCTATTTTTCCGGAAAACCATAACATCAAGGAAAGGCAAACAACTGTTATTTTCGAGTTCGAAATGAACTGAATATGTTCATCTACAGAATTCTTAATATCGAGAATATTAGTAAGTAGCATTATTGAATTCTGAAGATCTTAATCTTAATTTCTAAAATCTTGTTAAAATTTGACATTAAGGTAGTGTATACTCCGTTTAACAAAATTCAAGTCACAAATCTGAAACATCCAATTGACAGTTTTTCACATTGGGGTATTTACAGGATATCTCGCGACTGCAATAAAATGTACATTGGTCAAACGAAGCGAGACTTTAAGATCCGTTTGGGGGAACATAAAACTTGTTTTAAAAATTGTGATATCAAACGTTCCGTTATTGCCAACCACTGCTGGTCCAACAACAATAATTTAAAATTTTCCGAAGCATCAGTAATACAGAAATTCTCATCAATTTACGATCTTGACTTCTGGGAAGCTTATCACATATGGAAAAATTCAAACAGTTTAGTTAACGGTTTGCCCAGTACGTCCAATTTTTCAAAGGTATGGTTTAATTTTCTATAATTCGTTCTCTTCACCCCCCCCCCCTTTTTCTCCTCTCTGTTTGACCTCTTCCGGAGCAATTGGGCGATTTTGATTGGTCTCCCTGTGTGAGATCGACTCCGCGGCTGTTTGTCAGCCGTATTTAGCATTTCGTCGTTGACAGTAGAGCTGTAAGGTACGCCTTCGTGGCTCTTTGTCTACCCCCCTTTTACCTAAAGTTTTATTTTTACCTTTGATTTTTAAGCACTGATGATGAAACCTTAGGAACAGCTGTATGCGTTTTATACATATTTATATTTGTGCCTGTATACGTTGTTTCTCTTTCTTAACAAAAATGTTTGCCTTAAAGAATCGAGAAAAGTCTGTCATTTAAAGAACCGAAGATTTCAAGTAAAAATTTGTGGTATGGAAAAGATTTTCGTAACGAAGCAAGCCAACTTTTTTTGCTCGAACAGAGTTCGGGCAAAACAGTAAAGTATTTAATGAAACATATCGTATAAGTGTACAAAAAATCTACACAAATATATACATACAATACATATTACTAAATTAAAAAAAAACTGTTTTAACAATTATTTTTAATTAGTTAAAGTCGATTTAGGAATACAAGGGGGTGATAACTTGAAAATAACATGTAAAAATGGTTCTATTCAGATTTCTATGAATAAATTTTAATACTGAAAGCAAATTATTAGCATTCCTAAAGATAAACAATTTAAAATTAAAACCAGAGACATTATATAAATAACGATTAATCGAATTTAAAGTTACCTGTTACTTATGTCGTTTTAGCGTTCAAAAAACAATCCAATCCTTGTGGGCGAATTGATATAAGCCATGAACATAAGTAACGTGAAATGGCTTTTGTTTCTGGGGTCGTATGGGTCCTAGAATCTCTAGAGCAGGAAAATATTCGGTACCAGTATTTTCTTATAGAAAATCTCTCCTTAACCCTTCCGAAGGCGGTATCCTTAAAAAGGGGTACCCAGTTTTTATTCTAAAACTGACAAACGGCACCAAGAATATTTAACTAAAAATTTCCTATTCAGTGTAACCTCTGAATAACGGTTACCGGTGGAACCGATGAAAAATGTCCGCTCTTCAGAGGTGCGTGTTATTCAGAGGTTTCTTTAAAAAAATCATAGTTACATAAATTTAAATAGAAATACACAGTCATTTTAATTAATTCTCATTGTTTTGATACATTAAAAAAATAAGTGATTTGGAGTTACTTTTTTCTGCAAATATCTCCAAAGTAATAATAGTATGGGTTGTTTTGCTGTGCAACTCATTATCATTATGATTTAATGCAATTTTTTTTTTCTCGAAGGTTCGTAAACAATTTCGTATATGTGTTAACACTGGAAATTTTAGGTGATTCTATAATCTCTTCAATACCCCCTTCCCCATCACTTCCTATCCCCTCTCTCCTATCTTCCACCTTTTGCTGTATGAATCAAATGTAGCAGTAACTGCCAAATCTTTGTCCAGACACACAAACTTACTGGCGTTCGTGTTAGTTATGATTGCTGTTCTAAGAAAATTATCTAAATTTTCCCCATCATTATTGTCTTCATTTTCTATCTCTAGTTTCTGAAAAGGATTTAGTGTTCAAGAGATTAAGCAACATTTTGCTGACATATTAAGTAAACTTTGTTTGATCTGCTTCAGATTTTGGTTTGCAAATAATTATGAAATTGTACCAGAATTGTTCCAGATAACGCGAAAATTTTTATTGGTGCAAATAAGATTCTTATGGCTTTTTATGAGTTAGTAAAAAAACCTGATGAGAAATTAGCAGTATATTCATCCACGGAAGGTATTGAGTAGAAATGTGTCCCTCCCAGGGCACCCAATTTTGGGGGTCTTTGGGAGGCCGCTATGAAATCCTTTAAGTATCACTTTAAGAGAGTTTTAGGAGGTGCTAATCTCACTTATGAGGAACTTCTTACAGTAGTCATACAAATTGAGGGAATTCTAAATTCGAGGACTTTGAGTCCATTATCAGATGATGAGAATGATTTTGGACTCTTAACTCCGGCCCATTTTCTGATTAACAGGCCGTAAAATTCCATTATTGAGTCTAATCTAACCAATATAAGAGAAGATCACCTCAAAAAATGGCAACGGATAACTAAAATTCTACAACTTTTTTGGCGTAAATGGCATCGTAATTATTTAAGTGAATTACAACAAACGGGTAAATGGAGGTTTGAAAAGGATAATGTAAAAATCGGAGATTTAGTGGTGTTAATAGAGGAAAATTTACCGACAAATAAGTGGCCATTAGACAGAATTATTGGGATGTATTACAGTAACGATAACAAAATTTGAGTAAACACTCAAAACGGAACCTTTAAAAGGTCGATCAGTAAATTATTTATTTTACCCATGCCTGATGCCCCTGACAGTTAAAAAAGTAATGTGTAAATATATGTGTATTGTATTGATATTTTTTCGAGTATTATATTTAAGTTAACATATATAGTGACTTTTTGTATTAAAATGTGTAATTCAGAGTACTTTGTAAAAATTGTTATTGAATGTTATAAGCACGTCAATGGGGCCCGGTATGTTCCATGTAGAGAGACATGCTGCGCCACCTATAATTAAAACCACAGTGACTATAATCTGAAGTGAGGTGAAGTGAGTTTTTGAGTATTGTGTTGAAGATGTGAGTACTAGAGAAAGCGGCTGAGCGCTGCCTTTTATTATTGTGTTAATAAAGATATACTCTAAAATTACCAGGGCCTTGGAAATAATTTGAGAGAGTGAGTTTATTCTCTTGCGTCTATTCTTCTTCAAATATGATATGAAGATCAATAGGACATCATTTTACATGCAGATTAATTTTTGCGGACAACATGGGAATCAGATAAAGCCAGATTACGAAATTTTTATGAAAATTTGCAGGCAATCGTATGAAGATTGGGAAAGTCAGATTTTTTTTGCTATTCTTTTATTCATTATTGTTAATATAGTGTAATTTACGAAAAGTGCTTTTTATAAAGAGTTATCGTAGTGTTGTTTTACTGAGTAAACCTCCCAGTACTCACAAGTAAGACACAGATAAGCAATGCAGCGGTTACAAAAGAAAAGAAAGAGAAATAGTTGTCCGTGATTTTCATGTAAATAGGATGATTTAGAAGGATATTACATGAAAAACATTTACATATGTTTTTATTTGAATAATTATATTCAGTAAAATGAGTAAAAGTTTTTTTAAGGGAATGCAATATCTAGCTTAAATTAATCACTTTCAATCATATTTTAATAGTGAATTACACTTCCACAAGTACATCTTAATTATCCATTTTTTTCCCTTTAATTTCGAGCATCTTCATTCAATACGAAAACCACCTATAAAAAGCATTTTTCTATTAGAATCAGTGCTATATTCTGAAATAACATCGTTCTTTCGGTAGAAAAATTACTTACTAACAAAAACACAGCTTACTTTTATCATTATTCGCAGTTGATATGAAGATAAATGGAATAATATTTTATCTGCAGATTAATTTCTGCGACAAATGTAGAAATCTGATTAAGTCCAAAGAAGGAATGTTTATTATGCCTTACAGGTTAGAAATTCAGTATTTCGCTGCTCATGTAATTTCTTGTAAACGCATTGGATTATTAAAAAAATTATATTTTGCTATATCTATATTGTCTTTAATTTTATTCAGTAAAATAAAGATACGTCTTTCTTATAATGTACGACTGAACATATATTACTGTTAAATTATTGTAGTATTGAGAATATTTTCCCATAAAATTCATTAAGAATAAAAATAAATTTTTACGCTTTATAATTCCTTGGGTATATCAGGAATAAAAATAGGATAATACAGTCTTAATATATTAAAATATTAATAATATTTTACCTGCATATTATTATGAGCTGACAGATACATGTATTTTATAAATACCGATTGATTAAAATTTTGCTAGGCGTCTGAGTTAATAATATAAAGAATTCAAAACCGGTACTTATCTTTTTTTATAAGCACAGTGTAATTTCATGTAGACGCTTTGATGTGATGAAAATATATCATAAAAAACTTTCATACGAATTTATTTTTTTTAATTATATTGTTTAGTAAATAATAATTAATGCTTTGGTCATATAAAATATTATGTTAAAAATGCTATCAAATATTTCGAATTTTTATATATAAATACTTGAAATACTTTTTATAGTTGCATTCAAACATATTGTAACACCGAGTATTTTCCTGTAACAAATACTTTTTAATTATTCATTCCCCAGCGGGATACTTTTTTCAGGTATTAACTGGTTTCATGAGCCCGGACTTCAGATATTTGAAACCCCCTCTACTGCTTATTTGACAAAGAAATTCAGACTATAAAAGTTACTAAATACATTTATTATCCCGAATCTCGAAAGCATTTCGAATCCACAAACTATCTGTTAACGTTTAATATTATAGATTTGTAAAACGAATTTCGATATCTGTAAGGCACTTAAAAATGGTTAGACTCTTAACGAACTGTGGGCAGGCACATCCGGCCTCCTAGCGAGGGTGCATTAAAAATCCATATCGACGCGAAACATTCAGTAAAACTAACAAGAATAGTAACAATCCAGCTAAAACTAGCGATAAAATGGTTACTAAAGAAACCCAACTCTTAGCCGAAATTCTAAAGGACTTCAATTACACCAAAACTAAACCCCAAAGTAAATCTAACCCTAAAACCAATGAAACTACACCTGATGATGTTGATTCCACTGCTTCCTCTTCTAAAAATACTGAAAATATTGAAAAATCTAACCCTACTAAAAATGATAAAACTAATGATACTACATCAACCTCAACCAATATGCCACCCAGTTATACTAACGATATCCAAGATATCTTCAATACTTTCCATGATATTAAGGAAATCCTTCAGATAACTAAATTTCTTAAATGTATAAAAAATATAGCTACCCCAACTAAAATTTACTCTAATCCCATGGATAATATGATAGTTATTATTCAAGAATTCGACAACTTGGCAAATGATATTTCCACCCCCAATCATGTCTCGTCTTCATTATTTCACTTATTGTTCCACTGCATAATTACTCGACTACATGGTATCCGACCCCATTAACTATCTTACCATTATTATATGCTTTTTCTTAATGTCGAAGACTAAGATATCCTGTCCCTTCAGTTAACCCTTTATCTACTGACGGTACTTATAATTACCATTAAAATAACTTTTTATAAAATTCTTTTAATACATCGATTAGTTGTAATACAGTTTAGAATGACTTATAGATACATTACTTTATCTTGTTCCAAAAACATTATGGCTTACACAAAAGAAAAATATTTTTAAAAGGATGATTTCTTTTGCCTTTGCATCTTTTCAGCTTTCTTGGCATTGGTGGAGGGGGAATTTTTCAGTTCGGAAATATTTCTATATTTTTATTATAAGAACATTATACTTGTACATTTCCTAATTCTACAAAATACTAAGGAAAATATTTAAAATAAAAGATTTGAGTGGGGTTATAAATATTGCACAAAATCCCTATAAATTCAAATTTAATGAATCCTTCTAAATCCTTCAATCCTTCTAAAATGTATTAAATGATTATGTAAATTTTCTAATGTAGTTTAAACAATTCAGGAAAAATGCTTTAGAAGATAAAATTTTCCTGAATTCATAATTCAGTACATAAACTTAACTTTCTGTCTGTTTTCTCCTTTTTTTTGTACTAAAAAAATAAATAAATCTATTTGCTATTCTGCTATAATTATAGAACTTTTATAAATTTAAACTTATTCTATGGTCTCTGAAAATGTCTTTTTTTGTGAGGCATTTCCCCGGTAGCTTTTCCGCCTGTCCTCTAGGAACTTAATGGCAATTTTTACTTTTTTCTTTCTCTTTTCTTTTTTCCTTAATTTGCTAAACTTTAAATACTTTATGTTCTTATTTATTTGCTATACATTCTCTTTTCTCTTTTTAGTTATTTTCTCATTGTGGGCTTAAACATTAATATATTTTTTTTTAAACTTAAGAACTGAGATTTTTTTAAATACTTATTTTATGATTATATTGTATACTTTAACACAGGGATTTAATGATTTGTTGAGAATTATTTATTTATTTATCTTACCAAAAATGCTAATTTAAAAATGTGTTTCAATAAGTAATAAATGATTAATTTTCAGTTTCACTTAAAAAGAAAATGGTCTGTTAAAATACGTAAAGCATGTTATTCAAACTTCTCTCAAAAATCTAGACCTCTATCTTTCACCTTTTCTGAGATAAAGGTGCATAAAGTTGATGAATATTAACATGGCGGAGATAAAGCTAACCTGGTCCCTTTAACCCCTTGATGGGTAGTGGGATATATTATATCCCACCTAATTTTAATTAAGAATTGCACCAGAAATTTTTAATTAAGTTTTACGTTTATAACTTTGGTGAAAAAATACTTTTCCTTATTTTCAAATAAGTTTTTTTTCCAAATTTCCGGTGATAATTAAACTATACAGAAAAACAATTGCTTGCCACTCAAAGGGTTAAGAAGGAAAATCTTGTAAACGGAAAAATAATGAGGAAATGAAAATTACCAAACTAAAAGACATCTGTAACGCGTCTCAATCGGTTTAAATGATGTCAGTTCTTGCAAAAGGTGGCTTAGATTAGAGAAGGAAAATTTGTAATTGGAATTATCTGCAATGTAATTACAATTTAATTGTATGTAATTGTTTATAGTTGTTATATGCATTCAAGCACAGAAATTTAGTCAAATAATGGGACAGGTGGTGGTTCCGGTTTGCTTCAAGAATTTTTTGCGGCATATAATTGTAAATATTATTAATTACATACAATTAAATTGTAATTAGAATGCAGATAATTGCAATTACAAAATTTCCCAACTCTGGCTTGCATAAGTTCTGCATAGGTAGCTTAAGCATAAAATATTTTAAATGGAGATCTGGCTCGTTGTTGCCAAGTTGAAATTTCCAACTTAGATTTAGAGAGAAGGACACGAAAGTACAGTTTCATGTACGACATTTTATATTGGCAAACAGTGTGCTTTTTATGTTATTATGTTTTTCATACATATATTTTTTTATTTGTTCTGATTTTTTTTAAATTTTACAACAATATGCAAAAAAGCCCATTCAAAAATCTGCATTATTTCTCGACTTTCTTGGATCTTGCGCTCTGCATTTTTATTTTCTTCTGTTAATCGAGATTTTTATTTCGACTTCGGTTTTCGACAAATTTACACGTTTTAGGGGTCAGAAATCCCAAAAACATGTTTATAGAAAATGTCTGTTTGTCCGTCTGTCTGTGTGTCGCCATTGTACCATCGAAAAGTGTATGAAGTTATGCATAGAATTTAAACAATTTTATTTTTTTAAGTTTTTGGCTATGGCAAGCAGGTCCTCCTTTAATTTGGAAAAAATCCACCGGAAGGGAGCGCTGTAATAGCGATTTATATGCTATTTTCAATATTGTAAAATCGAAAAGTGTATGGAGTTATGCAATTGAACCAAATTTTTACTTTCTTCTATCTTCAATAGAAGAAAGTATTGTAATCGAAATTTTTTTCGACTTCCGGTTTTCGACGGATTTGCATGTTTTAGGGGTCAGAGATTCCAAAAAACATGTTTATAGAAAATGTCTGTCTGTCTGTCTGTCCGTCTGTCTGTCGCCATTGTACCAGCAAAAAGTGTATGAAGTTATGTATAGAATTAAACCAAAATTTTATTATAAGTTTTTGGTTATGGCAAGCAGGTCCTCCCGGAATTTGGAAAACATTCGCCGGTAGGGGGCGCTGATATAACAATTTTTGTGCAATTTTGAATATTGTACCATCCAAAAGTGAATGGAGTTATGCATAGAATTAAACCAAATTTTTGGTTTAAGTTTTTGGATATGACAAGCAGGTCCTCCCTGAATTTGGAAAAAATTCGCCGGTAGGAGGTGCTGTAAATGCGTTTTTTGTGCGATTTTGAATATTGTACCATCGAAAAGTGTATGAAGTTATCCATAGAATTGAACCAAATTTTTATTTTAAGTTTTTGGCTATGGCAAGCAGGTCCTCTCTGAATTTGGAAAAAAATCGCCGGTAGGGGGCGCTGTAATAGTGATTTTTGTGCGATTTTGAACATTGTACCGTCCAAAAGTGTATGAAGTTATGCATAGAATTAAACCAAATTTTTATTTTAAGTTTTTGGATATGGCAAGCAGGTCCTCCATGAATTTGCAAAAAATTCGCCGTTAGGGGGCGCTGTAATAGCGATTTTTGTGCGATTTTGAATATTGCACCATCGAAAAGTGTATGAAGTTATGCATAGAATTGAACCAAAAAAAAAAAAAAATAATAAGTTCTTGGATATGGCAAGGAGGTCCTCCCTTAATTTGCAAAAAAATCGCTCGTAGAGGGCGCTGTAATAGCGATTTTTGTACAATTTTTGTGCCATTTTGAATATTGTACCGCCGAAAAGTGTATGAAGTTATGCATAGAATTGAACCAAATTTTATGTGTTTATATTTGGTCATGTCACGAAGGTCCTCCCTGAATTTGGAAAAATTCTGCCGGAAGGGGGCACTATAATTGCGATGTCTGTACCATTTTCATTATTGTACCATCGAAAAGTGTATGAAGTTATCCATATAATTGAACCAAATTTTTTGTGCATGTTTCTGGCTATGGCAAACAAGTCCTCCCTGAACTTGAAAAAATTCCGAAAGAAGGGGGCGCTATAATTCCGATCTCTGTGCCATTTTCATTATTGTACCATCGAACAGCGTATAAAATTATGCATACAATTGAACCAAAATGTTTGTGCTTGTTTTTGGCTTTGGCCAACAGGTTCTCCTTGAATTTGGAAATATTGCGCGGTAAAGGGGCTCCGTTCTAGCGATTTTCGTATACTTTTCTTGATTTTTCGTAGTTCTATTGTGCATCGGCGGCTCATGCAGCGGCGGGAACTCGCTTCCTGCTAAGCCGGCTATTCGCAAACAGCTGATAACGACAGAATAAGGAAAAATTAATGATTTTAACAAATATCATGATATAGATTAACTCGTTTTTAGTCCGTTTAATTGACTTGAGCAGAAATTTAAGATGAAAATCAAAGTTGGTATAGTATTGAACTAATAATATTGAAGTATTATCATGTGTAACTAGTTTTTGAAATATTAAGATGTATAAGATAGAAGAAAGTTTTGGGATTGGCACATCCAACTAGTTTAGTATGTTTTTATCCCTGGGAAGAAGGTCCTCCCTGAATTTGGAAAAATTTTGCCGGAAGAGGGCGCTGTAATAGCGATGTCTGCGCCATTTTCATTATTGTACCATCGCAAAATGTATCAAGTTATGCATAGAATTGAACCAAATTTTTTGTGAATGTTTCTGGCTATGCCAAGCTGGATTTGAAAAAAAATCTGCCGGAAGAGGACGTTGTAATAGCGATTTTTTAGACATCTTCATTATTGTACCATATAAAAGTCTATCAAGTTATGCGTATAATTGAACCAAATTTTTTGTGTTGTTTTGGCTATGACCAGCAGGTCCTCCTACGATTTGAAAATATTTCACCTGAAGAGGGCGCTGTAATAGCGATTTCTGTACCATTTCATTATTCTACCATCAACAAGTGTATGAAGTTATGCATAGAATTGAATCTTTTTTGTGAATGTATTTAGCCTGTGCCCGGCAGATTTTCCTTGAATTTGAAAATATTGTGCCGGAAGGTGTTGCTGCAATAGCGATTTTTGTGCTATTTTCTGTATTTTACCATCGAAAAGTGTATGAAGTTATGGATAGAATTGAACCAAATTTTCTGTGTATGTTTTCGGCTATGGCCAGTACGTCCTCATTGAATATGAAAATATCCCGCCGAAAAAGCGCTCTGATAGCGGTTTTTGTATAATTTTCTCGATTTTTCGTAGTTCTGTTGTTCATCGGCGGCCTCTTGCAGCGACAGGAACTCGCAACTTAGCCGGTTATTCGCAAACAGCTGATGTACAACAGAATCACGAAAAACTATTGATTCCAATAAATATCATGATCGAGATTAACTCGTTTTTACTCCAAATAATTGACTGAAGCAAAAATTTAAGATGAAAATGAAAGCTGGTATAGTATCTATTTATATAAAATTCAAGTCTCTATTTGTCCGTCACAATTACGGTTGGACCACACCATTCATCTCGGCCATGTTAGGATTCCTATGGAGAAATCGGTTTGAGCTTCAAGAATGCGTAATTGTTGAAAAGTACAAATAGCACCCACAATAGGTTACCACAAGAGAGCCAAATTTTGACCAACTTGGCAAGATATTACCAAATTTGGCGAAAAAAGTAAGTTTTCATACATGACGCCAACTTGGCGATAGCTGGCTATTTTGGCGAAATTCCCACTGAAACGCACTAGTTTTACATAATCGAGTTCACCGAAATTTAATTTAAAAACCGCGCATTTCAGGTTTTTTCAAAAATGTATGGAACAGAACTCGGCAAAACTGTATATATCTTGATATCTCATTTTCCATCATTTTTTATTGGCTATCTTTCTAGTTGAACTAATAATATTGCAGTATTAACATCTGTAACCACTTTTTGAAATATTAAGATGTATGAGATAGAAGAAAGTTTTGGGATTGGTACATCCAACTAGTTTCTTTCTACTGTGAGTACAATTGAAAGTACGTTCATAGTGAAAATTTAAAAGGCTAGATTAGTAAATTTAGAGTTTGTGCGCACTGTTACTTTCAAACAATATAATTCATACCGGGTGTCTTAATAAGGACTGACTGCTTTTAAAATTCAATAGCTTGCGACCGGTGACAGATATTTAAAAAATTCTTGCAGGAGCGTTTATGCATAAGGTCAAAAGTTTTTTTACAGTGATTTTCGAATTTAGTTCTAATTACAAACAGTAGATGGCGCTGTAAACAATAGGCGTTAAATACAGGCACGATTTTTTGGTCGATCTCTTCTTCCATGCGGAAAAATGAGATTGAAATGTATTAAGTGGGTCCCGAAGGACCAAACATCGAGCCTGAATATAGCGTCTATTGATCGCAGTGTCATCTATTGTTTGTAATTCGAACTAAAATCGAAAATCACTGTAAAAAACTTTTGACCTCATGCATAACCCTCCTGCAAGAATTTTTTAAATATCCGTCACCGTTTGCAAGTTATTAAATTTTAAAATCAGTCAGTACTTTTTAGGACACCCGGTATATACCTCTAAAACAATTCACATATTGCGGTTATTTTTCTGCACTTGAAAAGTTTGAAAATTTTGTATTATTTTATATATAGTGCTGAAGTTAAATTTTAAACAAAACTTTTTCGATATATTTTGGTTTTAATTTAAAAATAGTGATGTTAGGATTCTATTTTTTTCAAACATTGTTTTCTATACGCATATGACTTTTATCAAGCGAACAGCACTTAATGATTTTAATTCACTCATTAGTGTGATGAATTTTTAATTTTAAAATTTAAATATTAGTTTTATACATACAACATTTTTTTCTGGATAATATAGCTATAAATAAGGATATATACTGTAGACATGAAAAGAAAAAAAAATGTCTTCATTGCATATTATTCGCATTTTGCACTTTGAAAAAGGCAGTGTTTTAGATCGTTTCGACGAGCTCAAAGGTGCGAGTTGGTTGGCGATGATCTGAAAACTGAGTTAGTTAAACATTATATTTTTAAACATCCTAAATTGTTAACATGTTGCTCTAATAAATTAAAAATATAAAATTAACAATGTACCAGAAATTATCCCTGAATAGTCTTATTAAATGTTTTACCTGTAAATTAAATAATTAAAGCATTAAAACACCATTTCATTATTTTTAAACTCTTTAAAAATAGTTTACCGCATTACAAACTAAATATAACAGAATTATAATAATGTATGGTATAAGTAATAACACGAGAACTAAGAAATATTACATGAATGCGCATCAGCATCTAAATGTAGATTTTGTAAATAAAAACCAATATTGTAAGCCAAATTTTCTATTATTAAACTATTTATTAAACTATAACTTTATAAATTTCGATTAAGGTTTAATATGAGATGTTTCGTATATGAGAGGCGAACTAAAAAGAAGAAATTTGAGAATCAACAGTTTAACACTTTCAAGGAATGTGTGATTATATGTCCCACTTAATATTAATTACCAGATGCCTTAATGACATTAGAATTCTTAAATAAATTTTTGCATTTTCAGCGTACGCGAATAAAAAGAGAGGTATTTTCAAACAAACTTGTTCATAAAACCTGGTGTTAATCATTTCAAAATTCTAGAAACTGAAGTACTTTGCCCCTATAAGTGTAAAATGCATACTTTTATTATAACTGCTAATTTGTTTTATATAGCAAAGAATATGAGGTAAATTGTAACATTGTAAGATTTAGCACCAGTTTTTCAGTCTTCCATGTAATGTTAAATGAAGGAGACATTTTCCTGCTCGCCCTTTATAGTCCAACGCATCATATAATTTGCCATAAGTAATTGTTTAAATTGTATAACAGATACAATAAACATAATAGAGTATACGTGAAATGAAATTCATATAATAAAGCATATATTATATCTCTGTCTCTTGTACTTCTTTCTTTGATTCCTTAAAATCCGCATACATGAGAGCAGAGTTGAGCGAATTTGTAATTTCAATTATCTGCATTCTAATTACAATTTAATTGTATCCAATTAATAATAGTTACAATTATATGCCGCACAAAATTATTGCAGCACTGTAGCCGGAAGCACCACCCATCCCATTATTTGACTAAATTTCTGTGCTTGAATCTGTATAACTATAATCAATTACATACACTTAAATTTTTATTATGTTGCAGATAATTTGAATTACAAATTTGACCAACTCTGCATGAGAGGTAATTATTACAAAGAAACTTCATACGTAATATTACATTTAAAATAACTAAACTAGATACCGGAAAAATAATAATGAAAAGATATGTAGGAATTGAAATTTAATGCCCTAGGTACTCATAAATTCATAATTGAAACATCGCGTGAAAGTTATCAGCAAAGCGATATAAGCAAGCGTCCTATCTTAAATGGGAGAAGTAACCGCAAGATTAAAAGCTAGGTCACATCAATCAAGGTCATGCGCCACGTAGCGGATGGAGTGTGAATTACAGGTAGATACGTAACTGTTTTCTTACTCACACCACTAAAACAGTAAAGTTTTTTCACCTTGGTTAATAACTGAAGTGTACCTGATAAGGCGAAGAAAACTTCGCGGTGTCAAGTGCTTCTGGATGCCCCTCTCGCTACGTTATTATTTTGCAATAAATGTGGCAAACAAAACTCATTTCCATGAGTGACTAAAGATTTAGAAAATACGTGCCACATTAAAAGCCCGCGTATGAGAATTATCACTCCGTCCGCAAGATGGCGCAACTGTGTTAATTTACGCCCAATTCCAGCATTAAGTTTGCACGCTTACTTATATCGCTTTGGCTATCAGTACTGCTAGCTTAATCGAAACACAAAATGTTACAAAAGAGTTATTCTTTATTCGCTAATTTTGTCAACAGCGCAATTACAAGTGACTGGATAGACGATGATCTGAAAATTGAGTTTATTAGACATCCTAATTTGTTTACATGTTACTCCAATAAATAAAAAATATAGCATTAACAATGTGCACGAAATTATCACTGAATAGTCTTATTAAATGTTTTACCTGTAAACTAATTAAAAGATTAAAACATTTAATTATTTTTAAATTCTTTAAAAATAGTTAAAAACTATTTTTCTTAGCCCATGAACGCCGAGCGAAATAAATTTTCAAATAAAAAGTAAATTAACGAAATTACGCATAAACTACGCAAATATTGTGCCAGTTTGGAACATTTATGAATAAGGTCGATCATGTTATTTCACTTTAAGATAGAAAAGATCTCAACAGGAAAATTATTTTGTATTGTATTATGACAGTGTGTCTCTAACCACACTTTCAGATTTTTAATTAACGAGATATTTATCATTTAGAAGACATGAATTAATAAATGACAGTGAGATTGAATTTATTCTAGTTTATCTCGTACATAGCGGCACACATTTCAATTTTCTAAAGGACCTATATAACACATTTACATTTTTCTGACATAGGATAAATCAAATATAACCTTTTAAAGACGTTGACATTTGAATATTTATTAACCCTTTCAGGGGCAAGTGATTGTGTTTCTGTAATTTTGAATTCACACCGGAATTTTAGAAAAAAAAATTATTTGAAAATAAGCAAATGCAATTTTAACGCTTTAGCGGGCGGTGTCCACAAAATAAGGCTCCTAATTTTAAACGTACTGTCACCAAAAATATTTAATTAAAATTTTCCTTTTTTAAAGTACTGGAAAATTAGCGTGTTTTTATTTTCTAATAAATTCGCTTGTGAATTCCGGTGTCAGTCCATCATTTCATCATTTTTTAAACACAATTAATTACTCCGCGCCGGAAAAAGTTAAGAACAATATGGAACAATAGAGCTGGTGTATGGATTACCTAGTTGCGTGGCAACTTTGCATCCAGGCTAAGAGTAGATCGTTTTACAATGCAATGGGAGCCTTAGAAAAAAAAAGAGCGTTTAAACGCGGCTAGTAGCCACGAAAAAATAGAGAGTAAACTAAAAAGATAGACAATTTTTAAGAAAAAATTGTTAGTATAACTAGTAGGAAAAAAAAGAGACCATACATTAGTTTAACACAATTATAAAAAAAGTAAGATACAAAAGTTTATAAAAAATGAAGTATTTACATAATTACAGAAAAAAGAGAGATTAAAGTTTATAAGAAAATGCACAAAAGATAGGAAAATACAATAATAAAAAACAACATTGAGGAGAGTTCAGACTAACAGGACTGAAAAAAGCACAAAATGTATAGGGGAACAAGGGGGAAAAAGGACGGCGCCCGCCCAGTCTGGTAACTCGATGAGAAAAGGTTATAACATTTTTTTCATCAAACTTATAAAAGTAAACTTTACTTAAAAATTCTGGTGCAAATCTTGATTAAATTTAAGTGGAATATAACAAACCCACCGCAACCAAAGGCGTTAAAATCGGACTTGCTGAGTACAAATCCCAATGTTAAATAATTTAGTTCTGTTTTATTAGAGAATTCCTTAAAACAAATCTTGTGTTTAACCTCTTCAAGACCGGCGGATTTTACACAAATATTATTCGGTTTGCTCCATTTTTTTTTAAAATTAGCTTTAATAAGCAATCACGAAAATGCTCTAATTAAAGAAAGCAAATATTACATTTCTTTTTTACTGGTGTATAAAACAAATATGTAAGCTCTTTTTGAGGGTGCATATATGCACCCATGGACCCGAATGGGTTAAATAGCTTTTTAAACATTGTTTTTTAAATAAATAAGTTTATGTAATTTTTTGTCATTTGTTCTTTAGGTGATTTTTTCCTTATAAATTGTCACAAATAAAGGAGAGTTTTGACTTATTCAAATGACTCAGACATATGACTCAGACAAATTATTTATTTTTTCAAATTTAATTATTGAAAAAAGGTAATTCTTTGAATGTGGGCACCGTACCATTTTCAGAGGTTAATCACCCTGTAATCAAGTTTGCGCTTTCGTCTTTGCTACATATCTGTGCCATTTTAAGACTTTGCATGATTTAAAGCAGTGCTTTCCAATCCTTTTTCTTTCAAGTACCCCTTTAATTGGCTAGGTAACATTAAAATAACCAAATCACTCAATTAATAAGTAGACACTAAATTAAATTGATTAAAGCTTTTACATTGATATATGTTAGTGATATAACTCCGCCTATTCTAAAACGAAAATAACGGCCAACTTTTTAATACGTAAAAAAAAAAAAGAAAAAAAAAACATTAAACCCACAACCTCTGACGCAATTTAAACTTTCTGAATGCTACTATTAAAAACGGAAGAGTAAAAAAAAAGTGGTAGAATAAGAATACTGCATAATGATCAATTGAAATTTTTGGGAAGACGTGATAAATTTTTAAGTACTAATGCAATATGCTTAGCAGTGGACGGAGCTACTGACATTGTATTATCAATGAATTATTAGGTATAGTAGGTTTTATCCCTTATTTTGAGTGTAACCTATTGGATTTACATGTGACCTAACTTTGTAATCTAAAACTATCAATTTTCTTTATCTGTTTTTACTTAAACCATTTTTGTGATTTCCGCCATTACCGTTATTATGTTCACGTACCCCCAGCAAGCCCGCTACGTACTCCCAGGGATACGTATACCCCAGGACGGGAACCGCTAATTTAAAGTAAAGAGAAAAATGTCTACAAACAGATATTCTTACTTTGATAAACAAGGAAAGTCAAATTTATAGAGATGTATGCTAATTTAATTTTTAATGGAACATAAATTGAATTCTTAAGGGGACTGTGGGCTATTATTTGAGCAAAATTCACCCCGAAATCGACATTTCTTTTTGTGTGTATTAATATTCTCCAATTTTGCACTGCGTCATTCGTGGTAAAACTGCATGCAAATGAGATTATTTTAGGCAAAGTTGCAAGTGTTTTAATTTTGTTCACAAACAATTTTTTGGTCTTTTAATATACTTTAAATCTGTTTTTACTCAATACTGATGTTTTAGCTTTTTTTACTTTTGAAATGCTCCTTCGTACTTAATTTTTGATCAAAATTTATGAAAATGATAAGGAAGAATCTTGACATTGCTTAAAAAGAAACTGTGTATGCATTTTAAAATTCGACTTAATTAAGACAATTAAATTTGATTTTTAACTTATTATAATTTTAAGATCTTTAAAAAAAATTTAAATTTTAAAACGAAATTTTAAAATACTCCTTGTGTCTTGATTTTTTAAATATTTTCTCGATTTCGGATTTTAATCACGTAAATTCTATTAAAAGCAGTGACTAAGCAGAATTTGAGTGAAAATGATATGGAATCCAGAAGAGTATTTCTAAAACATTAACTATTTAAGGGATTAAAAAATCGATACACAGATTTTTTGTAATAGAATTTACGTGATTAAAATCCAAAATTGAGAAATATTTAAAAAATCAAGGCAGAAGTAGTGTTTTAAAATTTCGTTTTGAAGTTTAAAAATTTTTTTAAGATCTTAAAATTATAATGAAATAGGAAATTTCTTTTAAGGTTTTCTATATACTTATGGTGAAATGAATATTTGAACAAAATTTCAAATATCTATGATGAAAATTAAAAGAAATTTTTTTAAACGTCCACCGTCCACCGATTAAAAATTCAATACACAGATTTGTTTGTAATAGAATTTACGTGATTAAAATCCGAAATCGAGAAAATATTTAAAAAATCAAGACACAAGGAGTATTTTAAAATTTCGTTTTAAAATTTAAATTTTTTTTAAAGATCTTAAAATTATAATGAAATAGGAAATTTCTTTTAAGGTTTTCTATATACTTATAGTGAAATGTATATTTGCACAAAATTTCAAATCTCTATGATGAAAATTAAAAGAAATTTTTTTAAACGTCCACCGTCCCCGTAAATTTTTTACTAAAGATTGAGAATTATGTTTTTGTTTGCGAAAATGTTTGAACTTTTTTTAACTAAATCCGAAAAAGAAGAAAACGATTAAGAACTTTTTTAGAGTTACAGAATTGTTTATAATCAATATAATAAATCTAGCCACGTCTCTCTACCGCAGTCTACATTTTATTCTCATGTAAGCACCCTATTTCGTGAGTAAAGATGCTTTATCAAAACCACTAAAATCGAAGTGCCTAGCAATGAGGTACCTCGCTTCTACTTCCTCAACATCAGAAAAACATGCTTTATGAACAAGATAGGCTCCAGCAACAGTTTCAAAACTGAAGAGATTCCTCCCTTAAACGCCTTCTCAATAGGCTTAACAATAAAATAAAAAATAGTCTGTACAAAGAAAAGCGAAAAGACTGGGAAAACTTTCTGAAAACATTAACTTGCGGGGAGAATTCCTTATGGATTCTTAAACGTAAACTTAACAAAAACGATACACCAATTCCCCCACTAACTGATAAAAAGTTAACTGCCTGCACTGACCAAGAGAAAGCTAATATGTTGGCCAACTCATATGCAAACCAGTTTTCTCCTACCCTACCCTAGCAAGTCAAACTCATTTTAACGAAGTCAGCTAAACTGTTCGCAATTTCCTGGCCATCCCCCCCCCCCGACGACTCCCCCCCACCATCCAACCAATTGTCATTCACAATATTATTAAAAAACTCAAAAAACGTAAGACCCCTGGATAGGACAAAATTACTAACATAGCTCTTAAAAACCTTCCTCCTAATTGCATTATTTATATTACTGACCTCACTAACGCTATCTTAAAATTTAACTACTTTCTTGAACCGTGGAAAACTCTCATAATCTCACCTATACCTATACCTTGCACTAATATCTCTGACCCTACTAACTACAGACCTATTTCTCTTTTACCTTCTATCAGTAAAACTGTGGAACGTGTCATTCGTACACAGTTGCAATATTTCCTACAGCTCGGCTTTCGACCAAAGCACTCGACCCAAAATCAGCTACTCAGGGTGAGAAATTCAACGCGAAAATCCCTGCAGCTGCCATTTTATTGATGTCGCAAAGCCATTCGTAAAGGTCTGGCATGAGGGCCTCATTTACAAACTAATTCAGCTCGGATTTCATCCCAGACTAATACACTTAATATACTCGTATCTTTGCGACCGCATTTTTTCGCGTCCGCATAAACGACATTCTTTCAGTTATTCTTTTCATCCTAGCGGGCATCGTTCAGGGGATCGTGTTGGGATCAATATTATTTAACATCTTTTTTAATGACATCCCACGCTGTCTGCACACATACCTCGCTCTTTATGCGGACGACACTTGCATTTACGCTTCATCTCCCCAACCGTACACTCTTTACAGGTACTTGCAGACACACATCGACGATTTCATGAACTGGTGTATGTTATGGCGCGTCCTTATTAATGAAAATAAACGTGTGAAGTATATTTCTCACGCAAACCAGCATTAACTAACAGAATAATAATCAATACCACAGCAATCCCTTGGTCCGACCATGCTAAATACCTTGGGGTCATCCTTGATCGCCGTTTAACTTAGGGCAATCTCATTCTCACTTCACACAAGTCGCTGGAGCTTTCAACTCAATTAAACCTCTTCTCAATAACAAAGTACTTTCAGTTCATAACAACCTTATTTTTTATAACTCATTTATCCTTCCAATAATTACTTATGAGAGTCCGGTCTGAGGTTTCAAATGCAGGACTTCTATGGACAACTTAAGTCTTCTGCATAACAGACACCTGCGCATAGTTCGTAATGCTTCTCGTTACGTACGCAATTCAACTGTCCATAGGGATCTCAAAACCATCACCCTGCGTAAGCGCATCAGCGATTTGGCTAAAAGATTCTATAGCAAAATTTTTGATCTTCTAAATGAAATAGTAGCGGAGCTTCCGGATTATGATGCCTTCGAGTCCCACCACCGTAAACACCCTAGGTTCTCCATAATTGTGGACATCCAGTAATCTCTGGGTACACCACATTATGATTACTACTATCTATATTTTCCTCTGTTTTTATATTCTTATATATATATATTAATAAATAAAAAAATAAAGTTATATTCTCACTATATTGGTATATAGGGAAAAAATGTACGGCCCTGAAAAGTCCCTTTTTTGGTTAATATGGCTTTTGCTACCTCCTTTTAGCTTTTCCTGCCCAAGCTTGGCGTGTGTAACTCTAAACAGTGCTAACCCTTTCTCTCTTTTTTATCCTTTTATAGTAGTTTTATAACTACAGTTAGACCATTTTAAATATTCTTTAAGATACTTTTCACTTATTCATCTTAAGTCTTAACTTAATATTAACTAATTTCTTTTAAATTCTTAACTATTTAATCTCCTCTCTTAATTTCTTATTTTATATCTTAAGTAGTTCTAAATTACAGTTAAATTTTTTTCCAATGGCTCACAAAACATAAGATACTTCAATTCCTAGTCTGGGTGTTAAGCTGCCATCACCTAGGAAACCCCTCAATGCTGCTCACCTGTTCAGTTCATATTTTCAGCTTCTATTAAAATATAACTTTGTTGATTTCAATTAAGGTTTAATATAAGATGCTGCGCATATGAGGACCGAGCTGGACAAAACAAGAGTTTCAAGTGTCAATAGTTTAATCCTTTGAAGAAATGTAAGATATATTCTCCTGAGACCCAAATAAAATATAATGCATATATATATATTTTTTTAAAATATGAGTTTTTTTCAACAAATAGGCATCAAAAATGGTGTTTTTGAAGAAATTAATAAATTTCTATTTTTTAATTTTGTTTTACAGCACATCCATCTAAAGGGTTGTTCAGGCCATAACTCGCTTTAAAATATTTTTTTTTTTAATGCTAAAAGTATGGGGAAGAATATAATTTATTATAAAGAGCATAAGGCAAGTATATAACATCTGCTATTAAAATTGCCAGAAAAAAAATAGTTTAAACAAATTAAAATAGCATAAAAGCGAAACTTACCAGCAGAACGTAGAATTCCAACTTGACTCATTTATTACGCCATTTTGTAACAAAGTAGTTACCGTTGCCAAAATCCAAAAGCTGAATGTTGATTCATGCATTAGCATGCCAAACTGGTTTTAGATTGCTACAATGGAATTTAACGCAATAGAAGGAGAAAGCAAAACATCCATTTAAATGGATCCCAGGTGTCAGGAGGATATGTGTTCCACTTTATTTTAATTATCAATAGCTACAATGGCATCAGAATTCTTAAATAAAATTTTGTGTTTTTATCCTACGCGAATTTAAAAAAAAAAAAAAAAAAAAAAAAAAAAAAAAAAAAAAAACTTTCATTTATTTTCTAACAAACTTGTTTATAAAACCCGGTGTCAATCAATCATTTCAATATTCTAGAAACTGACTGTACCGCTAAAAGTGTAAAATGCAAACTTCTATTATAACTGTTAACCCCTGAACGGTCGCATTAAATTACGGTTTAAAAATTCAACTTACTCATTGACACCACTTTTTTGAAAAAGAAATATTCACCTTATTTAATGACAGGTAAAATGATACTACAATAAAGCCAATTACACTATTTTATAAAACTGGTGGTAATCAAACAATCTGAATGAAAGACAAAGCCCGTGAATATGACGGGAGCGAGAATTAAGGAGTTAATTTGTTTTATATAGCAGAGAATATGAGGCAAATTGAAACATTGTAAGATTTGGCACCAGTTTTCCAGTGTTCCATGTTATGTTAACCCTTAAATGCATGAATTTTTCATCTAGAATTGTGTTTTTTTATACTTATCTTAAGGAAACAGAAAATTTTTAGAAGAATTTTTAACTTTATTTAGTAGCATATTTATGTAATTTTTACAGGATTAATATTTCTATATAAATATAGTGGTTGCAAAGAACTTGGTTTATTTATTAAAAGTTGAATAAAAAGTGTTGCAAATTCGATACATATGCATTTAAGGGTTAATAAAGGGGAAAATTCCTGTTCGCCCTTTATAGCCCAACGTCTGATATAATTTGCCATAAATAATTGTTTACATTGTTATAACAGATACAATAACAGGCATAATAGAGTATGCGTGAAATGAAATCCATATTATAAAGCATATACTATATGTCTGCCTATTGTACTTCTTTCTTTCTTTGATTTCTTAAAATCCGGAGGAGAGGTAATGTGTGAAGAAAATGTGAGATGTAATTATAACAAAGAAACTTAATACATAATGTTACAGTTAAAAGAACTAAAACTGATACCAGAAAAATAATAAAGAAATGAAATGTAGTAATTGAAATCTAATTTTCGAGGTTTATCTTTCTCCGCAAAATCTTTATGCATCCCGTAAAAGCTATCAGTACTGGTAGCTTAATAGAAACACAAAAAGTAACGACAGTGTTATCCTTTATGTTTTTAAGCTAATTTTGTCAACAGCGGATTTACGAGTGATTTGGTTCACGATGATCTGAAAACTAAGTTTTTTAATCCTTGAGGGGCGGTGGAATTGTATTATATCCAACCTTTGATTAATGAAATTCGCAAAAGAAAATAAAATAAATTTTACTTTTCTAAATTTGACGGAAAAAAGTCATGCTGAAATTTGTCATGAAAAAAGTCGCGGTGATTCCGATGAGAATTCACCATTGCAGAAAAACAATTACTTGTCCCTAAAAGTGTTAAACATTGTTTTAAAACATCTTAAATTGTTTACATGTTGTTCAAATAAAATGTACCAGAAATTATCACTGTATAGTGGTATTAAATGTTTTACCAGTAAATTAATTAATAACAAAATTAAAACATTACAGAATTATTTTTAAATTTTAAAAGCGAAATAAATATTCTATTATATATATCAATCATCATCAATTATCAATAAATATTCAAAATTAAATTAGAGAATTACGCAAATATTGTGCCAGTTTTGGGACCTTTATAAATAAGGCCGATCATGTTATTTTACATTAAGACAGAAAAGATCTCAACAGGAAAATTATTTTTTGTTGTATTATGACAGAGCGTCTCTTACTACACTTTCAGATTTTAAATTGATGTGACATCTATCATTTAAACGACATTAGTTAATAAATGACAGTGAGATTGAAAGTATTATAGTTTATCTCGTACGTAACAGCACACATTTCAGTTATCTAAAGGGCCTATATTTCAATTTTTCTGACATAGGGTAAATCAAGTGTAATGTTTTAAAGATGTTGACATTTCAATAATTATCAACCCTTTCAGGCGCAAGTGATTGTGTTTCTGTAATTTTGAATTCACACCGGAATTTTAGAAAAGATTTATTTGAAGATAACCAAATGCAATTTTTAAAGCAATTTTTTTTCATCAAAGTTATAAAAGTAAAATGTAATTAAAAAATTCTGGTGAAATACTGATTAAAATTAAGTGGGGTATAAATTATCCCACCGCAACCAAAAGGGTTTAAATCGGTCTTACTGAGTACAAATCCCAGAGTTAAATAATTCACTTTTGTTTCATTGGAGTTTTCATTGAAACAAATTTCGTGCTTAAATAGCTTATAATAGAGATTGGAGACCGAGTTCTAATATGCACGGAAAAATTCCTTAAAAAAACTCCAACTATAACTTTACTGGAAGAACTATTTATTTAAATTATATTAGAGGTGGTTGAGTAGCAAAAATGAGAGAGAGACCCCAAAATACAAAATGGGACGCGAAAGCGCCCTTTTTTTAGAACCTTCACATATCGAAGGCTAGAACAGAAGTGCCAATTTTCACTAGAAGTCTAGAAATCTTAGCGTTGCACAGAATCGCCAATTTACAAACTTTTGGTGACTGCATGAAAGTGAACAAAGGTTTTTGGAGATAAACATTACCGCAAATAATGTGGTGTCTCTGCCGGACGGGTGACGCCGAGATTGCAAGTAAGCGCTTATAATTACGATGAGAAATGCATCAGAAAAACCGAAAATTGTTTATCATACAGATAGGCTTTTGCCCAACTAACTGTTTCATAAAATTGTACAAAGTAGACTGCCGCATGAGAAGAATGCCGAAAATCACAGGCATCTGGCTTTTAGCTCGACCACAATACACGAAAAATACTTGCTTCCCATAAGATCCGTTCATTTTTACTTTTGTTGTTAATACAATTTCAACGGTCAAATATTAGCAGAGATAAAAATTGCTTCTCATTGCGGCGGATGAACAATTCGATGAAATTAAATGAAGACATTGCTACCAGCAGCTGTGCTTTTTCATTTTTATTTATTTATTTATTTATTTTTTTTGCACTGGGGGCGGTAACGGACAGATAACTGATTAAATGAAAAAGGGAAAAAGGAATTGAATCTTTGAGCGCACTGAAATAAAGATGTTTTTAGAAAGAAAAAAAGAAAACACTTTAATAAAAATCTGGATGTTTTGAGAAATGAATTTAATTACATATTTCTGTATAAGAAAGGGGGGGGGGAAGGATAATATGTTATAAAAGTAAAAAAGTTATGTTTTAAATTAATTTTGAATAAAAAAAAGATATGGGACAGAAAATCTGTCACATAACTCACCCCGACAACAGAAAAAGCTGAAACGTGTACGTTGCAGCTTTATATCTACTTAAAATCCTTTGTCCACCTTCGCACATACAGAGTATCAATCTACATAGAAATATAAAAAAAATTGTATGCAATAACAGAAAAAAAATGTTTGAACCTGTTTTTCTAAAGTGTTATTAGAGCATCATTTCCAGTAATTTAAGTAATAAAATAGAAAGGTAGTATATAAACATATTTGCTTGCTTTCAAATAAGTCAGAATAATAATATTTATTCATGACTGAGCGCTCATTTTGTCTAAAACAAATAATATTATATAACTTCAATATTCCACAAGACAAATATGTGCCACATTTGATGAAAAGTTAGGATCCTATGCTTTGTATGTGGCTCTATGTTTGTGGTACTGGTACCAGCTTTCTTTTTCTTGTGTCATGATTCCAAAGAGAAGTATTCACATTAGATATTTTTATAACTTCTCACAATGTGATCTTACAATGAGATTATAATTTCATACGAAATGCAAGCAAATAAAACAAAGCACACCAATAAGAACTTTTTTTAGATGAAACAAAGTAAAGTATTGTATGTATATTTATAAAATAAAAGTTAGAATGTACTGTAGTACGCTAACGATGAATCGTATATGAAAAAAAAATTGTGCACTAGGCACAGGACTACCAAAAAGGGGTGCTTGTAGCACGCTCACAAACAGGTGTAGCCCTAAATCTTGTGGAGACCACAAGTATTATGGCGTCAGCTTAGGGCTTCTGCCTTAGATAATAAGGGTATATATTTTTTAGATACATGCACTATAACTAAGTTCCCGCTGTAACAAGAAGTCAAAGTATAATATAATTTAGCATTTGATAAATTTACACACTGCCGTCCTGTATTTCTGTGTATTAATTAAAATTTCCCGTCTTGTTTTCAAGATTCTGCATGATATGAAGTACCTGTGTAATCACTGGAGTATTTTTTTTTTTTTTACCTGGCCAGAATATGAAAAAAAGGTAAGAAAATTGTATCTAAATGTTATATAATGTAACAAGATACCTTACTCGATGTGCCACTTTCAAGTAAGAAGTATCTAAGCAAAGTGTTAAAATGTAACATATTAAAAATAAACAAATTCGAAATGTATGTGTAGTTTACTATGTCATGTGACGGATAACTCCTTGTAACTTTAAAATCTTTGTACATAGACAAAGTGATGTTGTCATTGATATGTTATGACATTATGCGAACACATAAAAAAAATGAAAAAGGTGATAGAATATTTTAATATTGAAATATGGTGTAACGTTTAAAAGATAGAAAAGTAACAGGGAAAAGAAAAAAAAACAAAAGAGAACTGAATGTGTGGGAATGGAGGGGGAAAAGAAACCCCAAACTCATGAACTACCTGAAATAAAACACATGAACAAGTGTGTACGCAAGCATACACAACGTGTAAGTTAAACACATGAACAAATTGTATAATTCCACATGAACTACATGTAATAATGTCACAATGAACTAAAATTGTTATGTATTTGACATCCAAATAAACGGACAGTATGTGTGTAATAACCCAAAACACTTGCATATGAGTGAGATTCAATTACATAATTAATGAGTATCATAAAAATGTAATGAATAAGGGTTAATAAAGCCAATGAACTACGTGTAATGTGTGTGTAAACTCTGGTTAAACTCTAAACCAGCCAGAGTGTACTACTCAATGAACTACTTGTAACAAAAAAAAAAACGAAACACTGTCGAATAGATTGTTAGCAAAGTACAATGTGTAAAAGCAAATGAACAAAATATGTAAATCAACTCATGAACTAGTGTAATGTATGTATATGGATGCACAAAATGTATTCTAAATAAGCAAATATTGTGCAACACAAACAAATATGCAACACATGAACTACTTGTAAAAAAATTGAATAAATGGTTGCCTAAGGGTTAAAATTAAAATAAAGTTGTATCTGCCAAAGTTATTACTGTATTAAGGTAAAAAAAAAGTGTGCATAAAATGCACAAGTGCCCAGCAGATTGCATAACTCTACGCTAAAAATGTAGAAGTTATGCCAAACCAAACATGTTACAAGTAAAAAGAATGAAAGAGAAAGAAAAAAAATGAATAGAAAAATAAAAAGTTATATTCTTCGTGTCATATGAGTGTATGTATCCGTCACAAGACAACGTGAGACTTTAACTCACTAAATAAAAATTTCAAATGTGAAAAAATGCCAAAGATTTAGTTTAATGACTCTCTGTGAATAGCGTTAAAAAAATAAATTGTACATAACAGCTCACATTATGCATTTGAATAAATTTTACAAAAAAAAAAAAAAAAAAAAAAAAAAAAAAACTCCAAAAAACAAGGATATCACATATCATGTCAGTTAAAATAAAATTACCTTATGTTATAAATAATATAGCAACAAGTCACCAGCCTTGCGTAAACAATGAAATTAAACACTAGATTAACTGTATATGTAAAAATGTGCAGCCAGTTAATTATCTCTTGTATAAAAATTTAAGATGTATGTGCAAACCATGTACAATAGTTAAATTATGTCATAATTTCAGCAAAACTTTTAAACACATCAACCAAAAACATCCTACCAAGTATATTAAAAAATATTTATAAACTGTATTTTACTTCGTGTAGTGTAAAAGGAGACCTTACTTCATATGCCACTTGCAAGCAAACGTATAAAACAGTAACAAAAGTATAAAGTATAACTGTAACAAAAGTATAAAAAAATGAAGTGTTAAAAGTGAATTGCTGCAAAATGAATATGTCAAGTGAAAATGTCATGTGAAAGATAATTTCATGTAACACAAAAAAAATCTTTGTAATTCAACAAAGTGATGTTATCATTAGTAACTTATGACATTACACAAACTGAACAAAACAATTAGTATTTAGAGGTAACAGAAAAAAAATGTATAGTGTAAAACGAACACCTGACATATTATGTAGAAGAGAAAAAAAAAAGGTACGTGTGTACAAACACAAAACTCTAAAATCATTCTTTGAATGTGATTTCAATTACATAATTAATGAATTAACACTATTAGATTATGTAATGATACAGAGTTTTGCTTGACACCATGAACTAAGTGTATAAACATATGAACAACGTGTGAACGTTTTAGATTATCTCAATGAACAAAATATGACAAACTCATGAACAATGTATGCTAACATCTTAATGAACAAAGTGTATTCTCACATGAACTGAAATTGTGTAAGTATACCCATGAATTAACGTTTAAAAACTCACATGATCTAATTGTAATCTCACATGAACGAAATTGTGTAATTATTCTCATGAACTAATGTGTGTTTTCACATGAACTGAATTGTGTAACTAATCTCATGAACTAATGTGTGATTTCACATGAACAAAATTGTGTAATTATTCACATGAACAATGTGTGATTTCACATGAACAAAATTGTGTAAATAAATAACTGAACTACTTGTATTTCACATGAACTAATTGTGTATCTATCTAAAACTTAAGTGCAGCACATGAACTAATGTTGTCAAAAGTAAAAAAAAGTACCGTCAATTTTTAAAATAAATGTTAAGTAAGAGACAAAAATAGAAAATGTTATTAAATTATATTGTGAAAATGTAAATTCCAAAACCCAAAACTGAATGTAAAGGGTGAAATGTGTCCATCACCTGTATCTACCAAGTTACAAAAGTAGAAAAAATATCCAAAATCGTTTAAGTGTAACTGGTAAAAAAAGAAGGCTTATCTATACAGTGTATGTGTGTACACCTGTAATACCAAAACTTTCCAAGTGAGAACCTAAAAAAAAACTGATGACCCGCATTAGTGTATTTTTTTTTACTCGACCAAACTATCTTTTAATCATCCGACCATTCCTGCAGTAATAATCGAATGAGAAAAGGTATACCTAACAGTACACACATAATTTCTAAAAAAATATTTAAATTTGCAGTTAAGTGTTAACTGTGAAATAAATTATCACCATTGCCATATGGTGAAACATTAACATGTACATAAATGTCTAACAAACTGAATTTTTTTTTCTTTTTTTTTTTTTTTAAGAATCCTGTATAATACAAAATGCAGCAAGAAAAAAAATATATGTTGTAAAGAGGGTTTTTTTTATCTTCAGAAAAAAAAAATATAAGTGTGTTCAATGAAATGAATTGCAGTTGTCTAAGGTTTCTCTTTGCTCTTGTATATATTTCTTTACGGTAGGACATCTATGTGAAAAAGCTGTATGGAAAACGTTAAAATTTGTGTTGTTTACCTCATTACATCTAATGCAATTAATGCATTTTGGGCTGTATGAACAATGAGGATCTTTATGTGATAAAGCACATACAGGACACCTAATTTTATCTGTGCATGATTTTGCCTGATGAAGAAGATTTTGACATGTGAAATATCTTTTTACTGAAACGTATCTTTTTACAGGGTAACCCGTAGACTGAATTTTGATTTCGCCATGAATAATTAACATTTTAGCTATCTTTGGGGGCATTAGAAATATCCAATTAAATAACTCAACATATTTCATCTTATAGTTTGGTTGAAATTGAATAGAAGGTGTGGATATACCAGTTAAGTCAGAAATTGCCAAAAGAATATAAGGAATATTAAAATTTTCTGGCAACTGACAAATTATAACTGAAATTGGTTTCAAATCATGCTTAAAAGGGGACGAAATGCTACTATTTTTAGGAGAAGTGGTAACATCTTGTTGTGGGCATTTCAAATCAGAAATAATATTTGACTTATGCTGCAAGGAATTTTCAGTCAGACTGGTGATTTCACAATTATCTATTTGTGTTGTTTCAATCCGCTTAGGTGATAATATTTCGCTGTATGCCTCGGATGTTCTTTGATTTTGATAAGACGTCTCATTAATTTCAACTTTATGTTTCTCTTTCACTGTGAGTGCGTGCAATCTTTCCAAAATTTTTGTATTAACAATTTGTAAACATTTGTTCTTATTCTGCAACCTAACATAATCATCTTTTATAACCTGAAAAAAATTACCCAAAATTTGAAATTCCCATAAAAATTTCTTATGCATAGAAGATATATTTTCAACTAAAGTGTTATTGTTTTTACTACCAATTTGTTCCTGTAGTATAGGGAATTCTGTGTTTACCTTTTCCGCAAATCTGTTAAGTGCTTCCTCAAACATGTACGGCAGAGAACATTTTAATTCAGCCATAGATACTTCAAATTCTGGATGGCTATCGGCCTGTAACATTTTTCAAAAATGTTGGAAAAAGTAGCCAAAGAATTAAAAAAATATATATAAGATGGCACAATAATTTAAAATTTAGTTACTGTATTAGAGCAAAAAAGCAAGAAAAAGAAAAAAATCAAAACAAATATTTTCTCTCCCTTTCTCTTTTTTTTTTTTTTTTTTTTTTTTTTTTTTTTTTTGAATGAGCAGATTAAAAGAGAAGAAAAAAAATTGGAAGTTCTCAAAAAAAAAAAAAAAAATTCTGTCTATTTTAAAAGTATGCAGTATCTGAAATATTCATACAGTATGAAAAATTTATAAACCCTCAGATATTATATAGAAAACAGCACAAAATCACTGCAACATCTTCCAATAATATGCATGCAAAAATAATATTCACTTGTAAATGCTGAGTACAAGCAAAAAAAAATCAATAGATAACTATCAAATAATAGCCAAGAAAATTTTATAAGGCACCTTTGGAAACGGCGACAATAAATGTCAATATGCCTAGCCTATCACAAACACATTTTAACTAAATGACATTTTATTTTCTGTATGGAAAATAATGAATCACCTAACCATCAATATAAAATAAATATGCACAGAAATACTGACATTAAAAAAAACTTACCTTTCAAAATAAAGCAAGAAAAGAGAAGACAAAAAATTATAAGTGCCAAATAAAAGCATTTAAAATATGCATCTTCAATTTCGTAAACTTCTCTGTTCGTGCTAACAAATATACTGAATAGTAAGATGTCATCATTTTTTTTTTACCCAAACGGCATGAAAAGGGAAATTGACAAATCATAACGCATACCTACAGATAAAAAAAAAAATTGAAGCAAAACAATAATAATTAATTTACTGCATATACTACAATTAAAGTTTAAAAGAAAAACTTGAATTTTCCGTGTTCATGCATTTGCAGTGAATATTAGACACTTTTTTATTTAATTTATATTCTTAGCCGTAGAATTTTTTGTTGTATTATTCGCAGACATACGATGGTACATTTCTGTACGTTTTCACTTTTTTTTTTATAACATCACGTTTTCCTTTTTTATCAGGTGCACGACTTTTACTATTGCGAACATATTGGCACTGATTTTTTTTTTTTTTTACAAGCAAGATGGCAGAAACCAGCAACAAAAAAAAATCAAACTGATGCAAATTTGATAGTCTTTTTTTTTATCTCGTTTATGCACAAGAAGCGAATAGTTATTCTGTTGATAACTGAAGCAAAGATTAAAAGAAAATTGTTCACATAATTCGAAATATTTTCGGAAGCACTAATTCTGTTAAGATGCACTTTCTTTTCCTTTACAAAAAAATTACACATGATTGGAGCGTTTATCTGACATCTGTCAACACATATTTTTTTTATTAATTTTCACTTGAAGACAACACATACTTGAAGTAACACACGTAAATCATCGACGCAACACTTGGAAAAAAGAAAACTTTTTTTGAAGACACTTTCCTAAAAAATTGTAGCATAAGATTTTACGTACACCTTTGCCGCAACGCACGCGAACCTTTTTACTTTTTCACATTCCACACGATAATCTCCAGGCACCGTTGAATGCACACGCACATATATGATAACACACTAGGTCACAATATTCTGTCGAAAGGGGAAAGCAAAACGTCGACACACACACACACAAGGCGAACCGCTGAAGTCACGTTTTTTTCTCTACGATTAGTCACGATACAAGATCAAAGCGGCGACTGATTGCGATCATCTGGGGGAGGTGATGGTGAGCAGGAACGAAGAAACAACCGCACCAACATCAGAGGGGGGGAGGAGGCATACAGGCGAAACAAGAGTGGCTCGAAGATGTCCAGCTGGTGAGCGAAGAAATGCGTTCCATCACTGTCCGTCGGAGAAAATTGCATCCATTCATCGAGCGCAGGATGTTATGAGTGCAGGATATCACGGCACACCAGGAAGACACACTGTCCGGCATGGTTGAAAAATATCCAATCCAAGAATTTGAAGAAAATTACTGCAAGAGTACTTGAATGGGGTACTTGAATGATTTTAAGGGGGGGGGGGTGAATTTCTCTCTGTAACGTGCATTTTTTTTAAAATTAAGTTGGAGAAAAAATATAGGCGATGCGCCAAAATATATAGCAAAGATTGAAGACCGGGTTCTAAATGCTAAAAAAAACTCCAACTATAACTTTACTGGAACTACTCTCTATTTAAAAGCATCTTTTAAAAGGTGGTTCAGTTAGCGACAAATGGGAGAGAGAGACCCCCATAATACATGGGACGCCGAAGCGCCTTTTCTTTTTAGACAACTTTACATCTCGAAAGCTGAAACAGAAGTGAAGTTTTTGCAAGAAGTCTAGAAATTTTGGCGTTACACAGAATCGCCAATTTACAAATTTTTGGTGACTGCGCGAAAGTGAACAAAGGCTTTTGGCGATAAACATTACCGCAAAACTGTGGTGACACTACCGGACGGGTGAGGCTGAGATTGCAAGTAAGCGCTTCTAGTTAGGATGAGAAAAGTAACAGACAAACCGAAATTGTTTATCTTACAGACAGGCCTTTGCCCAACTAACTGTTACATGAAATTGCAGACTGCAGATTGCTCGATGAGAAAAATGCTGAAAATCCAGGACATCTGGCTTTTAGCTCGACCACAAAACACGAAAAATACATGCTTCCCATAAGATTCGCTCATTTTTACTTTTTATTGTTAATACATATTCAACGTTCACGTATTAGTAGAGATAAAAATTTCTTATCACTGCGGCGGGGGAAAAAATCCAATGCAAGTAAATGCAGATCTTGATACTAGCAGCTGTGCCATTTAATTCTTATTTGTTTTTTTTTTTGCACAAGCAGCGGTAACGGGTAGCTACTGATTAAAATAAGAATAGGAAAAAGGAAATGAATATTTGAGCGCTTTGAATTAAAGATGTTTTTAGAAAGAAGAAAGAAAACACTTTAATAAAATCTGGATGGTTTTGAGAAATGAATTTAATCACCTATTTCAGTATAGGAAAGAGGGGGGGGGGAGGATAATATGACCTAAAAGTAAGAAAGTTATGTTTTAAATTAATTTTGAATAAAAATGATAGCTATGGGACAGAAACGCTGTCACATGGTCTACCATCTATCTGGTTGTTGTGGCACTAACATAAAATGTCTAGGTTGAAACACAGACTGTCATAATTAATTTGCCAATATTAATTTTGAAATCGATTTGGTATTTCCATATCTGCCAATTCTTCCGCTTTTTTGTATCACAAAAATTTAATAGAAATTATTGCCTTATTTAATCGGCAGATTACGACGATTTAAAAAGATAAAATTTACTATAAAATGTTTCTGGTACGAAAAACAGTAAGATGTTGGCAGCTATGGATTTCCTAATATTCCATAGAAAACGTAATTTAGAAAAATTTTAAAGGCTTGTTTAGAACGTTTGTTGTTCCTGCCAACCGGCATAAAATATAGCCTTTGTAGGATCAGAGACTGTTACCATTGACTCGCAACCATTACTTTTGTAGTAGGTTAATTATTTCCTGAGATTGCATACAAAACGTAATTGAAGAATTTTTTTAACGATTGAAACTTTGAACAACATATATAAATATATATATAGGGAAATTGTGAACTAATAGTAGGAATTGAAAAAAATACATAAATGGCTTTTTTATACTAAATAAATTATATAAATGTTACAAATTGCTTGTGTACATGAAAAAACAAAAGTTGCCTGGATAAATGTTTCAATTTTCTTTCTTTTGCCAATGAAATTTTTTTTTCTCTGGCCAATATTCTACTAAAGTACTGAATTTTAAATTATTTTTATTATTTTTTTTAATTTTCTCTGTATGCTATTGAATTTAATAAAATAATGAAGTTTTTTTTATTAAGCTATGCGATATTTACATCCCTGTCTTCTAAGTTAGACGCGAATATTTTTCATAATATATGATCAATCGGGTTTTTTTCCATTTCAGTGAAATAATACCCAAAACGAGACTCGAATTTAGAACCCATGATTTACATTGTCAGCGTTCTACGGTTTGAAATACATTGGCTGCTGTGGGCATATTTGTATGATAGCCTTACCATCTTCATTATTAAGTTAAAAATAATAAAGTGTAATTGTTAACTTTTGTCCAAATACATAAACTTTGTGCAAAGTGGTGTCGTCTTTTATTTCTTTTTTTTTTTTAATGCTGAAACATAAAGTGATATTATTGAATGTAGAGGCATATACAATCATTACTAAATGCATAAAATAATAAAAGCAAGCACAGACTAACGGTAAGTGTAAAGAGACAAAGTATTCTTCGGTCTTCAGCCACAAAATGATTAAGAAAAACGAGAATAGTGTTATTCGAACAACTGATACTTATGGTTAGTTATCTATATCAATGTGATTCACCTGATATTTAATTTTTTTTTTTGTCAATTAACGTGTAGATACATTTCTATCATGTAGTTTCTTTCACGTAAAAAATTATCTAAAAAACTTCATGAACACCCAGGTTGCGTACAGTTCTACAAAAAATGTTTCATTATTTTGATTCATCGACTCGCAGAAAATATTTAAAAATCTGCGCTTGATTAAGGTAGTTGCTAAGTTTGCTATTTAAATATTAAATAAAAAAATTTCTAATTTAAAATAGTGTTTCCATACACCATGGAAATTCTAAGGAATGTATGCACTTTGGAAACATTGCCGTTTTTGGAACAGCTACCGTTTCAGAGCGAAAATCATGGTGTAATTTTTTCATTAGCAGGGGATTTCCCCCCTACGAGCTACGCTCGCCAACCCCCATTCAAACACCGCAAGCTCTAAAAGCATGCTAATTTGATCGGCTTTAAGAAAATTTCGGAATAATGAATTAAAAACAGTGGCTATCTCCCTGTTAACGGTTTGTTTTCGTCTTTGATTAAATCAGATCAGTGAAACATGTCAAAATAAGCAAAAATAAAATGATTTAAGTAAACAGAGTCTTTGCCTCCCGGTATTTTTTTAACAATGCTATAAGAAAGTTTTTTTTTTTTTTTAAATAAGACATTTTAAATTTGACTTAATTTTAACCTAAGTTTTCTTTTTAAAATTCACTTGAAAATACATTTGTTGTTAAAAAGGGAACATTATTTGCTCTGTCTTAGAATTCTCGACACAAGATCAATGCGACTCTTGTAGGCACTTCAATAACATCTGCATTGATGCATTGGTTCAAAATATCTCAAATTGTTTATTTTCTGTAAGCAAGTAAACCAATCAATAGAGATATTTTTACACAGCGAGAATATTTGCAATGATTCAGTGTCCGTTGATTTACCTAAGATTTGGAAAGCAATTTTAGTAACAATAGTAAAAATTAATCCACGCTCACAAATATCCGATTTCATTTTAGTTTATTTTATGTTTACAGTGTTTTTCACTATGCATGATGTCTCGTGACACTGTTTACCAACTTGTTTTTAAATTTTGTGAAAGTATTTCTATCATTAATGATTTTGATCATGAATGATTTTGTCGCCGTTTGTGCGATGAAACGTTCGTCAATCTAAATAAAGATATTTTATCACTTTTTATAGCATTATTTAGCTTAATATCTCAATATGTTTATTTTCTGTAAGCAAGTAAACTCTATTGGTTTACAATGGAAGTCTATGGAAATTTGGCGAAATATTAGAGACATCGCCAATTTGACGACAAACTTGGCGGCATTTGACGTCAGAACAGGGTCCCCCCTATGGTAACACCCCTTATAAGTATGGTGATGCATTAAATGCCGTTCTATAACTAATGAGATGCGTTTCATTCGAGCTTTGCCAGTAAACAAATAACAAACAATCGCAATTTCTATGCCACGTACGGTAGCGTAATATATTATATAGATTAGTTTTAAAAGATTATCTCAAAATATGAAATAAATGTCTCGTGCAAGTATATTTTTAAATTTAAACTGTTTTTTAATATTATGGTTGGGCAATTTTAAATATGACGTTATTTCCTCCATTTATGTCTTAACACTAGAACGCCCGGAAATTTTACTCAAGTTTCATTAAAAATACTTGTCACACCAGAATTTTTATTTGAAATTATTTGACTGATTTATTTAACATAAATCTGCGTTGTTTAAATTTATCTTATTTAATGAAATAATTTCTGGTTCCAGTTGACATTTAATCATATGGTCGGAGTCGGAACAACTCCTTCCGGGAGTTCTACTGTTAACGCATATTCATAGGTGCCAAGTTGCCACTAATCCTCCGTAATATGTGGGTTAATTTAACCCTGGTTTAATACATTTCGCACCAGAATTTTTTTTCAGAGATGAAATTAAACACGTTCCACGTAGAAAACTGGAATTAAATAAATACAGATTCATCAAATATTTTTTCTGGTTCGAAACGTTGTTAAACTGGGTCAAATTAATCTACGCATTACTGTAGATTAGTGCGAACTTGGCACCTCTGCATATTAATGAACTTATTATTTTACAATTTTCTTTCTCTTTTTAAAATTCCCGTGTAAATATAGTTTTCTTGACGTAATTATCAATATTTTCCTGTTTTTAATACGTATTCATTTAAGTCACATTTGAAAGTTTTTTTCAGCTTATAATAGTCACGTGTAATTTTTTTTTTTAATTTGAAGGAAATATTAATATTTGCGCTGTTTTTAAATTTGTCAACAATTTAAAATAATACTCTTTTATAAAAGTTGTAAGAGATATCTCTCGAAACGCTGAAAATTTGAATTTAAATATAAATGAAACCTCAAAAAATGAGTCAAATTAAAAAATAAATGCAGTCTGCACACCGGGAACTTCTGATGTATAAAATGATCTAATAATGATCAAATTCAAATGTATAGTGTTTGCTCCTATAAAACCTTTTTAATGGAACGATTTTTACCGACTTTAACATTAAATATCTCTTAACCCCTTGAGGGGCGGTAGTATTTCTATGAAACCATTTAATTTTAATTCCCAATTGCTTCAATGGAACCAAAATTGTGGTAAAAAATTTTTCGGTTTATGATGTAGGCGAAATATAGCTTTTTCATATTTACAAATAAATTTGTTTTCAAATTCCCGTGTAAATCATTAATTTCAACTCTTTAGCAACGAAATTGCTTTGCCCCTGAAAGTGTTAAAATAATTCTTAGATTTGAAAACAGTCTACATCAGCTTGTTTATCAAACATTTCTCTATAATACCACCGAATTTCATATATTTGTATGCAATATTTTTCTTAATATTAACGAAGAAAGACCTCCTGTCACAAAAAATTCATAACCGGAGGCGGTGTTGACAGCGTTAGTTACTTTATTTTAGAATAGAGAGATAATTTTATTTTCGTTTTCAATTATGATTTTGAAGGAACAATTTCATTGCATATAAGGAATTTTAAACACTACTAAATCATAATATCAAAAGTCTTAAACTGTGTAAGAAAATTTTTATTATCGCAGTGTAATTCTTTAACCCCTTGAGGGGCGGTGGGATTATATCCCCCCCTAATTTTAATTATGGTTTGCACCATAAACTTTTAAGTTTAACTTTTATAACTTTAATGAAAAAGAGCTGAAAAATATCTTTTCCTTATTTCGAAACAAAATTTTTCAAAATTTCCTGTGCGAATTCAACATTACAGAAACACAATTGCTTGGCCCTCAAAGGGTTAATACGGAGTAATCAGAAATTTTTGATAGACAACGTTTGTTACATTAACCCCTTGAGGGGCGGTGAGATATACTATACCGCACCTAATTTTAATGAAGGTTGCACCAGAAACCTTGAATTACAATTTACTTTTAAAACTTTGGCGTGAAAAAGTTGTAAAATTGCTTCTCCTTATTATGAATTAAAACTTTTCTAAAATTTCGGTTGGGATTCCACATTACAGGAACAATATTGCTTGCCCCTGAAAGGGTTAAATCAGTTTCTAGATTAGTGTTGCCAAAAGTTCTGTATTAAAAAATCCCCGCTAATTAGGTTGAAAATAATGTATCACAACCAGTGATGTGGGACGGGTAAATACCCAGTGAGTAGGTATTTATTATTTGGGTATATACCTGGGTATTTACCCAAGGCCTGGGTAAATACCCAAAAACTGGGTATTTTCATATTTCTCTGTAAAATATCATAATCTTGAAAAAAATCTTAAAATCATAGGTTAGAATGTTTCAACTATGATAGCAGTATTCAGTTAATTAAAGAAAAATACCTGCATGTTTTACGATTAAGTGGTCTTGGAAATCTTTCTCATACAGTATGTTCTGATATTTTCAGATAGCCATCAAGTAACCATTTTTTTAACCAATGTAATTGGTAGAGTGAGAACCATCAAACATTTACATGTAGAATTTAAAATGGAAAAGGTAAAGAAAAAAAATGGTTTCTTGAAACTGCCAGGAACTATATTGGAAAGTTATTTGCAGTCTTAAACATGTAACTCTCAAGCTATTTTAAAGTCTGTTTTTAATCAAAATTGTTTTTCTAAATATGTTTTTAATATAAAAAAGAGCTTCTAAATTTCTGTCTCATAATAAAAAAGAAAGACACTTCTTAAACACATAATGAAAAAGAAGGTAATACACCGCATTTTAAAAATCTTTCTTCATCAGTCACAAAAAGGCCGTCCTACGAACCAGTGCAAGAGCAGAAGAAAGTTTTCTTTCCCTTCTTGTAAGTTGTAGTATGTAATGCAAGCAGCATGTGCACCATATAAATTGTAGCACTTTGTAAGGGGGAACAGCAATTTACTCCAAAAAGAGAGAAATTGACTATAGCATTACACAGCTGTATGGAGAAATGAGTAGGAATGCTGGGGTACAGCTAAAGAAATTTTTTTTAGAGGATGTGTTTACATTCATATATATATATATATATAATCGGCATTATTAAACCTGCTGTAGAACTAATTGAATCATTTCAATCAAATGAACATAAGATTAATTTAGTATGTGAAAAACTTAACGTCATGATGTATTATTTATATAACTACTTGATGTATCTTTATTGCAATGAAAAGGGGGAAAAACCTTATTGAAGAATATGTACAAAAAAAAATAATAATAATAATTTGTTTTCTCCTTGCAATAGATATTTTAAATAGAGTGATGCAAGGACAGTTGCCCCCCCCCCCCCCACCCCTCAAAAAAAATGCTTTTTAACGTCCAAATTGACAGATAAGACATAGAAATAGCCATTCGACTGCAAATTATGAATTTTTCACAATGTCACATGTTACGTAAATGAAAAAAAAACTTTATGGTTACATTTATACTAAAATTATACCATACTCTGAAATTTTCAGTACAGGGATGAGAGCGCTCCGACCCAAATGACCGATTGCTACCACTAAATTTTAATAGTATTTCTCGCCGTGTTTAATGACAGAATTATTTGAGATGTAATAAAACATATTGTTAGACTTTAGTGGTGGAAATCAACCATTTGGTTCGTTATAACCATATCTGTCAGTACGAGCAACTAAGTTTGACATCATATTTGGCTTTTTTTATAAATTTTACCTTAGAATATCAAATGCGAAACAATTCGATGAAATAGCACTGTAACAGACATGTGATTTCGCGTTTTGGACACCGGTATTTTGTTAGAGAAAATATCATTTTATTTAATCGGAACATTTTTGCGATATACGAGAGCAAAATTTTCTGTAAGAATATATTGGTGTGCAAAAAAGCGGAAATCACATGCCTGCTGTAATTACGAAGATTTTAATATTTGGAACTCCTAATATTAAATCCATTTCTATAATAGTTGCAAAATAGATTACAATGCAGGTAGTTTTTTAAGCATAACTCAAGAACTAGTTGGCGGAAGGAGCTGTAATTTTAATATTATCATATTTAAACCTTACAAAAATCGATTTCTGTTAAAAAATTCATATTATTAAAAAAATTGTTTTTCGAAAAAATTATGAATTTTAACCTATGAATATTTTTAATAAAATTATATTTATAAAGGCTGCAGATATGTGAATTATTAAATTATAGCTTATTCTGCTTGAAAAGTAATTATGGAATCATGCCTAAAAGCTATCAGTATTGCAAAGATTAAAACTGGATTTAACATTAGGAGTTCTAAATTTTAAGTCTTCATAAGTTCAGAACTATTTGATTAAATGGCTTGCTGTTTGGTTTCCCTAAAGCAAAATTTAATGACAAAGCCAAATATGATGTCAAAGTTATTGTGTTTGCATTAAAAATATCAGAGTTTGGTACAATTTCAGTATGAAGACAAGCATTAAGCTTTTTTTATGACATGAAAGAATACATAATTTCCTATCGCATGTCTATTTTAGTTGTTTTCAGGGAATATTTGGTGAGTAAAATACATGGGGTCATTTTTTCAATGGTTTTTTCCTTTGGCCGACTGTACCTTAAAACCGTCAGATATACATGTTACTTATTTATGAAATTGATCATCATAAGAAATTATATAGCACTCATCTTAGATGAATGTAGTTATTTGCAGAGAAAAAGAATATATCAGGGAAAGTAAAGTCTTGTGATGAAAAATTATAGAATGTGCTCCCTTTATTGGAGCATTACCACCGTAATATATTACCGTGGTAGCGATTGGAGTATATGTGTGCGATATGTAGTCATTGTAATTAAAAAAAGACATTTAACTTCAATGTTTGAATGTAATATGTTGAGTTTCTTTAAAATTTAAGAGTTGTAAGAAGTTTAAAGTTCTTAATTTTTCATTATTTTACAGTAATCCATCATATTAATAGCACTATAAGTTTTTTCACAGCTATATTTAATTGAAGAATAAATACCCAGGTAAATACCCAAAATGGATATTTACCCGGGTATATACCCTTAAAAATAAATACCTGGGTATTTTACATTACTGATCGCAACTATTGTTTGCAATGACATGTGGACAGTACTGACAATTGAACACACATTATGAAGAAAAATTTATTGCTGTCATTTTTGTTAATTTGCATTATTACTTAAGGCTACTGTATAAGGAGGCTGTTAGCTCAAAAATCGGTCATATGACTCAAAGTAACGTTTAAAAAAATATTGTTGATACCAGAAAAAATTATTCAAAATATTTATACAATAAAAATATTTTCCAGAACACTGTGTCTCCTTTTTCTATTACGCCTGTTCACGAAATCATGCTGTAAATGGCGGCATGAAAACTAACGGGTAACAATTTCTTTGTAGGGAAGTTGTTACTTATCCCAGTGTTAGGGGAGGTAAAAAGGCCGAATTCGGAATTAATTAGCGGAAAGCTGCAATTGTTTTTATCCATTTAGGTCTAGTATGAAAATACTAAGTTTTCCCCCTCGTAGTAGGTGAGCTTTAGAAAATATGTATATAGTCGAAAAACAGGTTTTTTTAATTACCATAGCAATATCTAAAAAAAAAAACTAACTGTATCAAAAACAGTGTCAATGCAAATGCTGTAGAGCTTAGAATTCTGAATAAAATGAGGACCCACACTCAATATTTTTGTTGAACATTAAGCTCACATTTCTACTTCAAAGTTTAGCCTAAATCGCTAATCAAGAGCTTGAAGCCAGAACAGACCACTCTGTTTCTAATTATGTTAGGTCTTGTTTTTAGATATTTTGAGAATTATGTTTTAACATCTTGATTACAGGCCCAGTGGTAGGGGATGAAAAAAAACCCCAATTCGGAATTAATCAGATGGAAGCTAGAAATAGTTTTAATTCCAACGACATAGGTCAGAAATGAACGTACTAAGTTTCCTCCTCCTGCTAGGTAAGCTTTTGCTGCTACGAACAATTGAATAACATAAAAAGTGCATATTTTCATGATTTTTAGCATGTTTCAAAAATGATTTGTCAAGGATGGAAATATTGTTTATTATTTTTGATATTGTATTTGAAATATGGGTAGTATTCAATATGATGTATATAGAATGAATAACAGTGCGTATGTATTAAAATTAAGTAGGTTGAAAATAAAGTGCGAGGATTCGAGGGGGAGGGGGGGGGGGGAGAGCGAACAGATGAGTGTGCAGGAGCCTTGTTGCAGGAGGAATTCAAGGTCAAACAATACGCGATTTTATACTTCGATATTTTACGAAAAGATCTAAGATAATTTTAATAAAAATGATTTTCGAATAGTATACGAGCATCTTAAGTTAAATTCATAATAGTGTAAAACCTTCAGAATATTGAAACAAGAAAGAAAAATCATGCGTACGTCATAGATTATGAAATACTTTCCAATATTCCTGAAAGCTTTAACAAATCTTCGTCATTTAAAGAAATAAGGTAAATAAGATAACTAAATAAACATAAAAAAATGATTTCAGCAGTTACCGTCCATAGCCAAATATGTATTCCAATTCTTTGGAACAGCCCTGTATTTGATCTGCATGTTGATATATACATTACATAATGGAAAAATTAAGTTTAACAAGAAAACATATAAAAGGTTGAAATTTCTCTTTCAGCAATTTATGCTAATAGATTGAAGCATACTTGACAGCGCTGTAGTTCATTTAGTACCTTCATTACACGCCACTATTTAGCTAACATTTAATTGAAACTAAAACACTCTTAAAACTACTGAAATCACATTTCCAGAAATTATCATCTATAGACGGCATGTATACAAGTCTTTGCGTGACCCTGTATATGATTTTACCTATATTCTACAAACATTTCTTAATAAACTATATTCAGTTCAGCATAAAAATGCGTAACTCACTTAACCCTCTAATGCATGATTTTTTATTTTTTCTTAAAAAAAAATATATTTGCTTCCTTGACAGCCATAAATTACAGGAAAAATATTGAAAAAAATTTCACTCTTATATTTTTTAGTATTTTGAAGTTTTTTAGATTGTTGCCAAATGGCAACACCATGCATTAACGGCAAAAAAAATTTTTTTGAACTTTGCCAACTAGCAACACTGTGCTGTTTTATTGATTTTTTTTTTTTTTTTTTTTTTTTTTTTTTTGTAAATTATAAGATTTTAAATGCAAACTTTACATACACTTAGAAAAATAAAATTATATATATGTGTGGTATGTATGTATACACGTATATATATACATATACTATATATATATAATAATTTTAAATCAAAATTTAACTTACAAGTTATATAACAATATTAACCAAAATTCTAAATAAAGACGGCATGTAATAATATTATACATTAATTGTTATCTATCAACAAAATAATAATGGTATAAATTACAGTTCTAAGATATTAAATGGACATATGAAGTTAGATGCTACAATAGTATCATTTTTAATTTATAAATGAATAAGAAGATATGCTGTCCTGATACAGAGCACAATAGAAGTATTGTATAAAATATAATTAAATAAAAACATAATAAAATGCGGAAAAGCAGCCATATTTATCTTGCATTTTAAACCAATTGAAATCATTTAAATTTTAAAAATCAAAATGGGCTTATAAAGTGCAATATCAGATGCAAAATACAATGAAAAAATCATAGGCTAATAAAATATACTTTATAAATATACGATCAATGCTTCAGAATACCATAGAATTTTATTTCAATAACATTTATCAAAGTTATGAATGGTAACCAATTGAAAATTTATTGTTTGTGTTTAAATGTAGAGGTACCAAACACTTAATTCATTTTACCCTAGTTTAACTTATACAGCCCAGAACTTTACACCGTTATTTTTTATTTAAGCGTTGTGGCCAGTGATCAATTTTATCCTTCCTGACATCTTTAGAAGTTTCATAAAGCTAAAAACTATGGACTACTAAGTTGTTTGTTACTATAAAATTTTAATCATTGGCTTTTTTTAATGATGTTACTGGTACCTTCAGGAGGGTATGGACACGGAAGCACAAGGGAAGGAGAATACAGCTCCTTTAAATCTAAAAAAGATGTATTTTGGCCTTTTTTTTATCATTTGGCTCCCGTTTAACAAACAATTTACATCTGCCATTAGGGGGGACCCCTCAAATTGAGTCCCGGGGCAGCTGCCTGCATGTCCCTGCACTAGTCAGGCCCTGGCTTTACAGTAAACTGAGAAGATTTTGTATTTAATAAGCGTCGTTTATCTAGTTAGGGTGACATATGGTGATAAAAGTGAAAAAAAATTAAATATCATGCGAACCCGTTGTGAAACAAACAATGCTCAAAATGTTTACAAAAGCGGAACTCAATTCATGGTGTTGCCAAATGGCAACAAATGTATATTCATGTGCATGCATTTTTTGTTCCAATAAACATAACTGAAAATTATTTAAAATAACTTTTAAAAGTATATTCTTTTCAGAAATATTTTTTTTCAAATGAAATTTTGCATGTTAAATATTTTTTATATGAGTTAGAAATCCAACTATGGCTAACAAAATGGAAAGTATCAAAAGTTGCTTTTTATTTGTAATTTATAAACAACTATTGCCAACTATGATACTTTTTATGACCGAAATCTAAATATAGGACCAACATGAATACGTAAAGCATAAAGTTGTCAAGAGACAACGGTAAATAAACAATAAGGAGGGAAATTTTAATGTGTTGCCAATTGGCAACAGTATGAACTAGAGGGTTAAAAACCATCTTTAAGCAATTTGCGCTCATATCCAGTAACCCTTACGAATTCTTTTGTTTAGCCCTGTATATAAATTATAGCATTTATACACACCATATAGTATGCATAAGTATAGTGAAACATAAAAGCGCATATCATAATTGAAAATACATTTTCAGCAATCACCGCAAATATACAGTACTTCTGATACAATATAGTATCTGAATTCTTTTGTGTGTCCCTGTAAATGCTATTCACTTCCTATTATACATCAAATAACTTATAGTAATCCTCAGCGGCGTATATCAATTTCATTATATATGAAATAGTTGGAACAGATGTGATTATCCAGGGGTCCGCCATCTTGGATTTTTTTCTTGCATGACAACTCCTTTTTCGCCAAATAGTAATGTCGCCAATGGTTATATATTGTTGATAAGTTAATATAATATTGAAAAAACTGGAATATAATAATTATAACTATTAATAAAAAAAATAATTTTTAATTCAAGCCGAGAAAAAAAATCCAAGATGACGGACCCCGGGATAATAACACATCTAAGCCAAACAGTTTAACATAATTAAAATACGCTGCAAACAATTCCCCCCCCCCCCCATATATCATTATGTAACGGAATTATTTAGTGTGGCCCTTTAAATAAATAACAACTATTATTTGCACCGCATATTGTACAGAATGCATATTTTAGTGCACTTCATAAATGCATATCAATTTTGTTGTGTTTGGATGCATGTAACATCAATTAAAAATCATTTGAAACAATTTTTTCCCATTGGCCGTCATGTAACGGGATACTTTTGACTGTCCCTGTAGATGAATTAACATGCTACTAACTTCATTAGAAATAGGGATCGCGCTCTGGTAAACGTCAATAATATTCAAAAATTTCAGGGTAATCCAAGTATATTTGCGAGAGTTAGAGTGCGGAAAGACGGCCAGACAAACCGAATTCATAAACTTTTTTCAACTTTGTTGGAAAGTGTTAAATAGTATATAAACTTTACGTAAAAAAAAATCTTTCTTCACGGAAAAGCGAATTTCGTCAAACAATCGCATAAAAAACACGAATTTCGTCAAAGGATCGCTGAAAAAACGCAAATTTTGTCAAAGTGTCGCGGGAAAAAATGCGAATTTTATCAAAGGGCTGCAAAATTGCACTAATTTGGTCAAAGGGTTGCAGAAGAAACGTAAATTTCGTCAATGGGTTTTGGAAGAAATGCGAATTTCATCAAACGGCAATGGAAAAACGCGACTTTTATCAAAGGACGGCGAAAACATAATTTCTTCAAAGTTTCGGGAAAAATGCAAATTTCGTCAAAGGGTCGCGGAAGAAATGCGAATTTTATCAAAGAGCCGTGAAAAAAAATAAAGTGGTCTCTTTAGAAAACAGCACGCATACACACACCTATGTTTATTATTATAGGCACAGTTTTTAATCCGAAATAATATACTGAACTAACTTTTAAAAAGAAAACCGGTTAACCCAAATCCAGCTTGCGGGAATCTACACTCAGCCTGAAATAGACCGGAATCGAAAACTCGACCTTCAACAAATATAATTAGTACCAGGAGGGAATCCCCCCCCCCCACACACACACACACACTCACAGTCTGCTGTAACATTTTAAAAATATTTTTGATTGAATTTCAAAATTTTTTTTACTGAGAATCACCCCTGATCAGGAATTTTCATTACTGCGATTCTTAATTTTAGTTTAAAATAGCAACGACAGATGCTGCTGCAAGCAAAGTGTGCTAAATTGGTGCCCTATTTAACGACTATTGTTTGCAGCGCCATCTATCACTGCTATTGTAAAGTAAAATCAAGAATCGCCGCAAAAAATCTCTTGGCATCTTACATAACCCCCCTGCAAGATTTGTTTTAAATTGCTGTCAGCATTTGCAAATTACTGAATTTTAAAATCAGTCAGTCCATTTTAAGACACCTGGTATGTTTTTTAATAAGTTTCAAAACAGTCTTTACTGAATTACAGCTGATCTTAGATTTAGAGAGACAAGCTGTCTTATACCAAATCAGTATTTTTTACATTATCCTGAAGATTAAAAAGTATTATTAAATAATTGTTCGGCATGCCCGTTATGGAGCTGTTACTGCATATCGTTTTTATCTTCCAAAATATTTACACTTTCTCTTCAAAATTCGGGTCGGCCCGAAACCTTCTCGCCAGAGTGAAAAAAACCCAATTCGAAACTGACCTAAACCCGAAATAATGTATGTCAATCAGCCCCAAACCCAACACGCAGGTAAAAAGTAGAAATCGTCCCAACCCACAGCAGAAAAAAAGAAGTCAACATGACCCAAACCCGATCCGCAGCAAAAAGTAGAAGTCAACCGGACCCAAACGCGACCCACAGCAAAAAAGTATAAGTTATCCCGACCAGCAGGAAAAAAAAAAAGAAGTCAACCAGACCAAATCTGACCTGCAGCAAAAAGTAGAAGTAACACGACCCGCCGTGAAAACAATTAGTCCCAACCCGTGCATCAGATTGGAGTCTCCATATTTCTAAAATCGCCCCCCCCCCCACACACACCTCTTGAGGACACTCCTTATCCGCCCTTACTTACATATACAATTTTCTTGATAACTACGGAAGTGTTTTTAGTTCAATTTTTAATGAAAAAGTTTTTTTTTCGCAGCGAAATCGCGTAATTATTGTATTTTTTATCTTTCAGAAACGATCAATTTATTATTTAATCAATAGGCAAATAAAATCACAAAATATATTTTTGTCCTTACGCTTTGAACGCTTATGGAAATTTTAATTCAGTGTGTATTATACAATATAGTATATGCGCTTATGAAACCATTTTCTATAATACGTTCGAATAACTGGGTAGTTTTCTGCAAAATTTTAACGGAGTAAACAAAATATTACACTTTTTAATTTAAAAATTTTGAATTGGTTTTATAAAATTTTATGTTTGCCATATCAATTAATATGCTTCTTCCAACGAAATGCAATATTCTGAAAAAATATTTCTTATCAGTTAAATTAAAATGGAAATAAGTTTTATTTATAAATTAATTATAAAAATAAAAGCCTAATGCTGCACTGGAAAACTGGGAGGAGTGAAAAGAAAAGCTCTTTGAAAGAGTGACAGGCCTTTACACTCTTTTTGGAGTGAATTTTGTAAAAATACACTCCTTAAAGAGTGGAATTTCCCACTCTCTAAAAAGGAGTGCAATATATCAATCCGTTATCGGGAGTGAAGTTGTCACTCCCGAAAGAGTGGCTTGCGTATGCATTGCTTATTAACCAATCAGACGACAGCGCCCTCGTAAGATAAGAAAAATGATCACATTTTCGTCTGGTCCGCCATCTTAAGATTAACAGATTAGGATATCATTAAAATTATTCTTAATGGAATACATAAAATAAAGTTAAGTCTTATTTAATTTAAACCATTTATTCGTGTAGATATGTTAAGATTATGCACTAAATAGTTGTATGTTGTATAGAAAAAGATTGATCGTTAGAGTGTTCAAAAGTGATTGTCTGTTATATTTCTCATGCAGCGGTTTGAAATATAATTCTTTTAACAATTGAATACGCACTACCCTCATAGCATGCATGGTCACAGTGACGTCGTTGTGACGTCACTGTGAGTCACTGTGGTCACGTCACATCTGTGACCGAAATGCCACCACTCAGTGATGTCACATTGTGACTGAGATGTGAACTTCTTAGAAAACTTTAAAAAATTACAAAAATTCTTCAAAACATGTTGTTACTGTAAATTTTTTTTTCTGGCAATAAAAAAGAATTGCATGTAACGTAGGTCACGTCACACTCACAAAAAAAATCCCCCCATATTGTAAGTCACAGTGTGAGAAAAATATGAACTTAAAAAATCTTTGAAAATGAAGAGAAATGTTTTAAAAAGGCCCGAGTTACAGCGGCATAAGGAATGAAAATATATTAGTGGATAGCAAATAGTAAATTCAGACACGAAAAGATGGGGGGGGGGGGGTATATAAAGGAAAATGCACGGTACAAGTATCAACAAACTAGATTTTCATGCTATATTTTATCAATTTGATATCTAAGAGAGTGAAAGTATACTTTTTTCCTGATTTCAATTTTATCTAGTATTGCAATTTAATATAATAATCCTTCTCTTATTCTTATTATTATAAAAGTGTTTCTCGGAAAAATGGTACGTGCTGGAGCAATTTGGATAACATATTTAGAATTAGGAATATTAAATATATACACTTTACATATTTAGTTTGCAGGAAGAAAATTTTTTTATTTATTTTTACCGACCACTGGTATTCGAAACACTTTTGTGGCTTCAAACTAAAAATTTCTATTATCGTTAAGTCTGCAGCTTTTAATGAGCACGTAGAAAGAGTCTTCAGAGTTTAGTCATACATACATTTCTTGCTTTATAATTTGCATTCAAGTCATATTTTTTCCTGTTAGTGTACCTATTTTAAGTAACTATTTTTTAAAAAAATTCTACTTCTTTCAGACTTTAAAAATAAAATTAGCATTTTCCGAATAATAATTTAAAAAAAAATACAAAATTTATGCAAAACCCATGATATAATTTATTATTCGTATTTCAAATTTGTGTTTTAGAGATATGACTCTAAAAAAAGTTATTTTACGAATTGTTTTATTGTACAGGAAATTAACATGAAAAGAATGACGATCGACAAAGAAAATTTTTTTATCCTCGATATTTATTTATATCTTATTATTTTTTAGGAAGATATTTTGTATTTATTATGTGTGAAACAATCTTTACTTAGAAAAAGAGAGAGGGGGGGGGGGGTTAAAACTGATAAAAAGAAAAGGTAAAATACATTGGAAAATTCTTCAAATACAAAAATTTAAATACAGACAGTCTCATAAAGTGATTGCACATGTAAGTTCCAAATCTGTTAACTTAACACCTGCCCAAAATCGTCTGCCACGATACCGCAGGGTAAACAGAGAACTTTTTATTCTAACAGATGCGGTAGGTTACTAGTCTAAAATGTAAGCTTTTGCGTGTGCTTTTTTTAATGGAAGAAAAAGACGTCGCCATTTTCGGATACGCACGGATATTAATAATTAATTTAAGGAGCTTTAAAAGTAGGTCTTATTTAATTTAAATTGTTTATTCCTGTTTTGTATATTTGGTGAGATGAGTTAAATAGTTTTAAATGATACCTATAGAAAGAGACAGATCTGGGATTGTTTTTCAGATTAGAAATTAACATTATACTGAATGGGAAATGTCGTTTTACATACTATAGTAGTGAAGCTTTTGAAAGACATTTTTCATTGCTAATAATATTTTAAATTATTATTTGAAATCCTAAATCTTCATATCAATGTTTTCAGATTTAACATTTGCCAAAATTATAAAATAATAGGAATTCCTTGTAACATATGGAGAGATTTTTGAGAAATTGTTAAATCTAATAATACATTTAATTCATCTATTGTACTTTGTTGTTGTTTGATAGTACAATTATAAATACTAATTATTTAGTGTTTTTCAAATTGGTATATTTATTTTTTTAAATTGTATGAAAGCACGTTTTTACTGTTCGTGATTTTAATCAAACATTTAATTGTAGACATTCAGAATCAGTTATTAAATTTTCTTCGATTGTAAACTCATTTTCTACGTTTTCGATACACGTTCGATACTTCGCATTAAAAAATAAAACATGACATTTAAGCATTGAAATAAAGTGTTTTTTATGCCTGATAACAAGTTTATAGATTAAACCGCTTTATTATACTTTTTAAAATTTGATATTTATAATATTTATAAAAAAATATTTATAATTTATGATATTTATAAAAAATTGATATTGTACTGTTCATTAGGGATAATTGCTGGAAATGCATTTTTAATTATAATATGCGCTTTTATGATTCTCTATATTTATGCATAGTATATGGTGTATATAAAAGCTATAATTATACAGGGCTACACAAAACTATACGTAAGAGTTAAGGGGTATGGGCGCAAATTGCTTAAAGGTGTTTTTTAGATGAGTTATGGATTTTTATGTTGAACTGCATTTAATTTACTAAGAAATGTTTGTAGAATATGGATAAAATGATACACAGGGTCACGCAAGGAAATGGATATATGGCCGTCTATAAATTATAATTTCTGGAAATGTGATTTCAGCAGTTTTAACAGTGTTTTAATTTGAATTAAATTTTAACTAAATACTGGCGTGTAATAAAGATTCTAGGTAAACTACAGGATTGTACAAAAGTATTCAAGTATGTTTTCATATATTAGTATAAATTGCTGAATGAGAATTTCAACCTGTTATGCGTTTTCTTGCTAAACTAAATTTTCACATTATTTACTAGTATATATCAACCTACAGATTAAATACAGGGCTATTAAAAAGAATTGGAAAACATATTTGGCTATGGACGGTAACTGCTGAAATCAGTTTTTCAAATGTTTTATGCGTTTTCTAAAATATTTACTTAGTTATCTTATTTACGTTATTTCCTTAAATTACGATGTCTAGTTAAAGCATTCAGGAAGCGTTGGAAAGTGCTTTATAATCTATGCTTAACGCATGATTTTTCTTACTTGTTTTTTCTATTTCCCAGATCAGTCATTTCCTATAAATCATACCAAATCTATTTAGCTCATATTAACAAAATACAATATACACGGGAACAAAAAATTTAAATAAATATGGCTTATCTTATTCTTCTTTAAATAGGAAATATATTAATATCCATTAGACTCCATGTTCGTATTTAATAAAATAATAACAAATCACAACACATTAAAACTTACACATTAATATAAAGCTTGAACTCAAGATCAAGCTTAGAACTTAATATAAAAGGATGCCAGTTGATAAGCATTGTTTTTTTCAGTGTAAAAATTAAAAGTATTTTAGAAGAATAGGACTCCAAAATAGCGATACTTTGCTAAAAAGTACGGTAAAAAGATAATATTGTATATTTCAAACAAAACTTTATTTTAAAATTCATCACAGTGTTTATAACAAGAATCATCACAGTATTAATGCTTGGAAATTTTTCCAGAGAGAAACATTCGCCTTGCAAACAATATTTCAAATGGAAATCAAATTTCAAATTGATTGCTTAAAAGGCGCAAAAGCCAACATAGTGAAAAAAATTCCATAACGGTACTTGAATCTGGGCCATCAGTATAGCGCACTGACATTCTACCGACTAAACCACATGGAACGAGACCCAGACTGGAAAAATGTCTTACTATTACATGTTGGCAAGGCTACAAACTCAGCACAAGATGGAATATTTATCATGAGCCATCGACATGGGTCAAACACGAAACTTAATTAAATCCAGCAGCGATTCAATCTATATAAATACTTATATTATACTTATATAATTATATAAATATAGTTCGTTCCCTTCATTATGACTATATAAATACTTGGAAATTTTTCCAGAGAGAAACATTCGCCTTGCATATTTCAAATGAAAATCAAATTTCAAATTAAAATTGCATTTTAAGCAATTAATTTGAAATTTGATTTTCATTTGAAATATTGTATGCAAAGCGAATGGTTCTCTATGGAAAAATTTCCAAGTATTTATATAGTTTGAATCGATGCTGGATTTAATTAAGTTTCGTGTTTACCCGATGTTGGCGGCTCACGATAAATATTCCATCTTGTGCTGCGTTTGTAGCCTTGCAAACATGTACTAGTAAGAAATTTTCCAGGCTGGGTCTCGTTCCATGTAGTTTAGTAGGTAGAATGTCAGTGCGCTACACTGATGGCCCGGATTCGAGTCCGGCTTGGAATCTTTTTCTCTATGTTGGCCTTTGCCCTTTTAAGCAATTAATTTGAAATTTGATTTTCATTTGAAATCATCACATTGTTTATGACAAGTTCGTCACACATGACACATATTTCACAAACTAGTCACAGTGTGACGTCAAAGCATTGTCGCTGTCGTCACAGGTTCGTCGCAAAGTTAATGTCAAAATAGTCACAAATGACACACTTTTCACAAATTTGTCACACCGTGACTTCACAGAGTGGTCACAATGTGACGTCACAAACGACCTCTAAAACGGCCATAACGACCCCGCATTCTAGTCACAATGACGTCACATCGACGTCACGTGACGTCACATCGACGGTCACAAAATCACAGTGTGACTTCACAACGACGTTGCCGTGACGTCACCATGCTTTACGGGTAGAGATCTGCACGGGCCGGCTCGTGCTCGGGCCGATTTTCACTCACGGAACTCGGGACGGTCCCAGGCCACACTTTTTTCTGTAGGCCCGGGCCGGCCCTAGCTTATTTTTTCTGTACAAAGCCGGGACTGGTTCATTCCGAGTCTTCACGACCCAAAATTTTCAGTCCTAATTTTGACCCAGCCCGTATGAAAATCATTGTCTCAGCGTGACCTGGTCTATTCAAAGGTCAGTAAAATTAGGTCTGGATCAAAAATGTTTGCAAAAAATGCATACATTTTTAAATCGTCATTATTCTACCCTTAAACATTAAAATTTATTATTTTTAAAGAACACTAAATTTCTGCGCTTATTAAAATATAGCTAAATTAAAACATAGTAAAACGTGTGAAAAGAACTTGCGTATGACGGCACCCAGTTTTAAACTCACTAACGTATTGATCCATGCATAATTAATATACTAATACATAAGAAAAGAATATATAATACATTTACACTCACTAAGAAGGGAACTTGTCTATAACGAATTTTTTTTTCTTTTCTATACATTTCCATCTTACTGTATAGCATTTTCCAGATTTTTAACACTTCAAAAAAATAAAAAATCAATGTTTTGTTGAAATTCACTCGGGCCTGTTTCGGAGTTAAATATGGTATTTGATATTTATGATATTACGAAAAGGTTGGTACAGTGAAACCTCCCTGTGCGACCAACTCTATTAGGCGACCACCTCCCTCAACGACCATTTTTTCATGGAACGAAATTTATTCCCATAGGCTCAATACTAATTTGACCTACATTCAGAGACCATCTCAGTTGAACCCCCTCCATGAGAGGCCGATTTCTTTGAAGAAAATGAAATAAATTCCGTTTTTTCCTGGTCGCTTGAGGAAGGTTTTATTAAAAAAATAGTTCCGGAGAGTGCATTATTCATCAAACTTCTAAACAAAGTTTAGATTTTTTTTAAATTCCGGTAACTTTTAAGTGTTTAAAACCCTTTGTGCCATTTTAAGCAATGAATTTAACTCAGATTATAAATTAAGACTGACGGCTAATAAACTCCTCTGCCCTGTTGTGTCCGAAAACTCTCAAAGAAATAGATAAAGTAATGAAATCGTCATTATTTGTTCCCGTCCACAAAAAAAATGCATTTATTTACTGAACTTCGAAAGGACTTGGAAATAAAAATTATAAAACATAAAACTGTAAAATTAAAGCAAAGCTCAATGTGTTCATTTTTTTAAACTCTGCAGTAATTAACTTATGTAATTAACTTTTATTTTGATACTTAAATTTTTATATTTTTTCCTAGTGTGAAAAATAAATTTAAGTAACATTGTTACCATTTTTCAACAATTAAAATCTAGATTTCAACATGCACTCCATTAAGAGACCACCTCTCTGAGAGACCAATTTTTATTGGAACAGTACGTGGTCGTTTTAGGGAGGTTTTACTGTATATTAATTTTTTAAAATTGTATCTAAACATTTTTCTGCGGGTTATGATTTTAAAATTTCGAGACTGAGTAATATAAAAAAAATAATTATAGACATTCTGCATCAGTTATTAAATTTTCCTTCAATTTAAACACATTTTCTACGTTTTTGATGCACGTAATTTTTGGCACTAAAAAATAATACATGATATTTAAGCGTTGAAATAAAATGTTTTTTATGACTGTTTTGAAGTTTATTGATAAGACAGCTTTAGTATATTTTTTAAAAAGTTCATATTTTCTTACATAATTTAGGACTGAATATTTTTTTAAAGAGATTAATAATTACTTTTTTACATTAAAATTTTTTTCAAACAGTAAGAACTTTTATATGCAGTCATTTACTTTATTTTTATTAAAATTCATACACATAAAAATAAATGTAATGTGTTTATTTTTATATTTATTTTTTTCTATTCCCTAGGTCAATCTTTTCATATAAAACATATCAAATCTATTTTTCTCATATTCCCAAAATACAATATCTACGAGAATAAAAAATTTAAATTAAATATGACTTACCGTGCCGTTTCATTAATAAGTATTGTTTTCAACAATAATGGGCTAAAATTAGAAATCATGATTAAGTTAATGCTGGGCAACATATAACGATGATATGTTCCCGCACCATGTTGGTTAAATCAAAGTAAAATTGCGTAATTTGTTATTTCTGTTTGTATAAATATTTTTTATAAAATATAATTATGAGTGTAAAATTATAATGTTTATATATTTAAGTAAAATAAGAGTGTAAGTTCATACAAAAATTATTAAGTTGATTTTAAATAGTAAATATATATTTTTAAAAAATTGTTGTATTGTAAAATGAATGTATAATATTGAATGGAGTTCGGATCTCAGACAACAACAATACCCAGACGCCATGGTGTCGTTTTATGACAAGCCAATGGAAAGTGGTGTATAATTAGAAATCGTAAAATCATAAAAACGTTGGAATCAATTTATGGCCTCAATAAAAGTGTTGGGATAAATTTATGACTTTTCAGACCACCCAAACTTTAAGGCAGATAATAATATTAAAGTATATGTTAGGGGCCATTTGCAGACTGCTAGCTAATAGGCCTATCGAAGTATAATAAAAAATCTTCTCACATCCAATAACAGTGGACTAGACAAAAATAGTTCCTCCCACTGCAGGAGCTGGTGTGCAAGAAGAATAAGTTTTGAAAAAGGATAGTCTGAAAAAAGATGTAGAGGATGCAAGAGCTCTCCTGAAAGCCCGTGCAATGAGTCCCGTAAGCCCTAGTAAAGCCCAGGCGAGATGGACCTATCGGAGCGAGCCTAATCGAGCCTAATCAAGCCTAATTGAGGATGTCTTCCTGAGGTACCTATCGGAGTGAGCCTAAACAAGCCAAATTGAGGATGTCTTCCTGATGTACAGATCGGAGTGATCCTAATCAAGCCAAATTGAGGATGCGTTCCTGATGACACTTTGCCATGATCCTAAGCAACGCATCAACTCGGAATTTGATGAATAAAGGCCACCATCCCGTATATTAAAAGAAGGTACTATTTTAAACATTTTCTTTTACCACTTAAGATCATATGAAAAACCTTAAAAATACTTTTCTGATATTTTACGGTAGAGAGTTATCTGAGATCCGACCAAACCAATAATTAAATAAGATTAAGGTAATTTTAAAAATGAAAGAGAGTATTTCTTTTAGCAAAAAGAAACAATTATAATAATTAGAGTACGTGAAAATATTGTCTTTTTTTAAAAAAAAGATTAAACATACTTAAAATAATGAGAAGCAAACAAAAGTGTTGCTTTCTATTTTTTGAATTAATATTATGTTTTTCTGTAAATAGATATGTTCAATGTAAATAAAATATTTAATCAAGTTTTAAAAAGTTTCTGTAATTATTTAATTAATAATATTTAAAGTGTGTCAATTCTTTTTTTTACAGCTTAAATTTTAGTTTAATTCATAAGTGGAAGAGTTCGTCTAAATAATTCACAACGCAAACTCTTAATTTTATTCGTAATTATTCAAATTTAATAATTACTTTTTGACGCGAATTATAATTTAATTTTATTAATGCTTCGCGTTGCTCTTCTACTAGAATGTAGGTAAATACGATCACTTATATTATTTAAATTTATCTAAGGTATATAAAATTATATACCAATTTGCTATTGAGGTTGCTTGGATGATTTGGACCAATTAACAATTTTGGATATAAATTAAATAGAAAATAAACAGGTGTAATTATCTGTCCAGCAGTTAAGGAATATGTTTAAAAGAAATATATATACATTTTCCAGAGAACTTAAAATTTAGACTACATGATCATATTAAATAAAACAAAAGCAAATCACAGCGGAAAAAAATACACATTCTTAATATTTAAATCATACTTAGAACTCATTTTTAAAAAAATATGTAAGTTTATAAGCATTGTTTTTAAGTAAAAAAATGAAAAGTATTTTAGAACAATAGGACTTTGCAAAAATAGCAATAATTTACGGAAATAGTACGGTAAAAAGATAGGAATTATTTAAAACCAAAAATTAAAATGGCATCAAACATTGTTAAACATATAATATCCACCTATTAAAAAGTTATTTATAAAACTTTAAAAGTAATACTTTAAACTTTAAAGTTTATAGGGTATGCAATAAAAGCAAACACAAAGGATAAAATTGGGATAAAATATATTAGTTTATTTCTGTCAGTAATCTAAATTAAAATCATATGTAACTTTAACTGATTTTTTCCTTAAAAGTTCAATTAGTGTTACAAACTATGAATATAATAAATATTGCTGATAAAGTATTTTATTCCAATCTTTACCACGCTTGTATCTATTTTCATTGCATGGTGTAAAAGATGTGATTCTTTTAAAATGACCAAAAAAGCAAAATAAAAAAAGAATTGACTCCATAAAAAATGAACATTCACTTCTATTAAAGAGTGACTATTCACTCCTAGTAGGGGTGAAAAACCGCACACCTTTAGCAAGAGTGAATAGTCACTCCTCCGAAAGAGTGATTATCCATCCCTGTTTAGAGTGAATATTCACTTTCCAGGAGTGACTATTCACTCTTTCAGAGAGTCAAAATTTTCACTTTCGATCAGAGTGAATAGTCACTCTAAAGAGGTTGGGTATATTTTGACTCTGCGATTGAGTGACTATTCACTCCTCTGGAGTGAATAGTCACTCCTTTTTATTTAGAGTGTGCTTATCGATAAAAGAAAAACAGGTATTTGGCATTATTTCGATATCGTGGAAAATATTTGAAGACACTGATGAAGCTTTCGCCTGATGTTTTCTTGTTAAATTATAATCCTCAAAATATACAAAATTAAGAATATTATTTTCTTTGAAATAGCATGTTTTCGATTATCAACTTGATTTAATTTTATTTCTATGATTACTACAAGATGAGTTATGGTTAATTTAATAAACAGGAAATAATAAGCCAAATACCAGAAGAGGGCTGCTTAAGGCCAGAAGAAATCTAAACAAAGTTTCTATGACTCTTTTATTTTCTTCATAAAACGCTGTTAAATCTTAATTGACACTTCTAAGTTATATAACAAATCTTTAAATGCGATTTCTGGAAAAACAATTTTTCTGTTATCTCCATGATCGGTAAACTTCATTACATAAAATTAAACATATTTCACTGAAATTTTGTCATATTACTTTCCATATTACTCACTAGGTTCTGAATTGGGGTCTCAGTTCTATGTGATAATGTAATTGCTCTATAGGAACATAGACGCAAAAGAAATGGTAATATTTTATTAAAAATATGTATTTTTGACATAATTTTGACATATATTTCATTTAATTTTGAAGATGTCGTAAAACGACTAGTTCAGTACACATGTAATTGTAATAGAAATATGCAGTACGAAGAAAATTGAAATATATTGTGTTGAATTGAGAGCACGCCGCCTGGCGTAAGAATGAAATTTTGCTAAAAAACATGGCAAAAAAAATAAATAAATAAATAAATAAATAAATAAAAAATAAAAAAAATAAAGAGGTTATGAAGATATTGCTAGAATTTTATGTTTTTTCTTCATTCTGCATTACAACTGAAGTAAAAGTATATGTATTTATTCAATATTGTACATTTTTATAAAAAAGCGTTGCGAACGTAGGCAGATACCTTCAGCATACTTAACTTTTTATTCTTCTAATTAAAACCGGGGGGGGGGGGGCTATGCTTCCTGCGAGCTACTCTCGCCAACTCTCGTTCACACAGTGTTGCCAGATGGGCTACTTTTTTAAAAATCAGATTCTTGATTGGCATCCCTTTCTGGAAATGATAAAAAGTGCCTTATTTAATGTCATATTAATTAAGGCAAGAAAAAGTCAATTTTACCGTTTCAAAAAAGTGGTGCCAATCAAGAAATCTGAATTTTAAAAAAGTAGCCCACTGGTAACACTGCGTTCACACACAATAAGCTCTGAAATATGCTAATTTACTCTGTTTTTAACCCCTTGAGGGGCACCGGTATATATTATATACATAGGTGCCAAGTTGCCACTAATCCTCCGTAATATGTGGGTTAATTTAACCCTGGTTTAATACATTTCGCACCAGAATTTTTTTTCAGAGATGAAATTAAACACGTTCCACGTAGAAAACTGGAATTAAATAAATACAGATTCATCAAATATTTTTTCTGGTTCGAAACGTTGTTAAACTGGGTCAAATTAATCTACGCATTACGGAAGATTAGTGCGAACTTGGCACCTCTGTATATACCACCTACGATTAATGAAGTTTTACACCAGAAAAATTTTATTAAATTTCACTTTTCTAACTTTGGTGGAAAAAAGGCCCTAAAATTGCTTTTACTTATTTTGAAATAGAATTTTTCAAAGGTTCCGTTGGGAATTCAGAATTTTACAAACGTTATTGCTTGCCCCTCAAGGTGTTAAAAAATTACGTACGATGTGACTTATGATTAAACCACTGAGTGGCGATCTTCTGGACACGGGTTGCCATTCATTTTCTTTTGATTGCGTGATTGTTCGGTTCGTAAGGCCGAATTATCTACTGTCCCGACCACTAACGTCTGTTTTTGCTATTTATTAAATAAGACCAATTAAACATTTGAAAATTAACTTGTATAAAATCGCTAAGTAAAACATGTCGCTGATGACGGAGTTTTATAACGATGCAAGAAATTTGTCAACTTTAAAAAAGAAGTTTTTTTGCATTTTAATTCTCTGTTTATTATTAATATACAGATATATTATAATTGTCATAATATTATATTATCAATATATTATAATTGTAATCAAATAATATATTAGTGTATATAAGTAATATAAATAAATATCAATATATTATAATTGTCATATTGTTATAATAATAATATATATTATAATTGTCTGTTTATTATTAATATTCATATCTAAATGAAAAGTAATATAATGAAAAGTAATTTAAAAGTAATATTATTATTTACGGTGCTTTAAAATTTAGCAAAAATAGAGAAAAAATTACTTTTTTGTAACAATAAATAAATCTTTATTCAGATAATGAAATTTTCAGCGAAAAAAAATTAAAAAACCCTTAAAAAGAAGTTAAATCAATAAAATAAAAAAAAAAAAATACCACAAGATCATCAATTGCGTCATGTGCGAACGACAGAGGGTCAAATTGATATGCATAGCTTTTGGGGCTATAATTTTATTTAACCAAATTGTTTTGACCGACTTCAACATTAAATACCGCTTAAAATAATTCTTCGACTTTTAAAACTCTCTTCTTCAGCGTGTTTATAGAACATTTTTCTATAAATAATTCATTTGCATATTTTTATATACGATAATTTCCTTGATACGATTTGATTTCTGTCACAAAAATTCCTTTATGGCAGCTACAACGTTTCTTTTCTCTATTTAGATTAAAGAGATGCTTTGCAAGACACTAAATCCGACTGAATCATAAACTGACCTGTCCAAAATAGATTTTCAAATTCTTATTAAATAAATGTTCACCGACATACATATTTCAAGGTTTAAAAAGACTACAGAACTTCATCTTCCTACATTTGTGTGTAGCAAAGATTTTGCATTACAGAAAAATAAAAAAAAAGTTTGAAGTATTTTAAATATCTGAAAATTTTTGTACTTAATTTTACCAACGAAATCACTGGTTATAAACATCTATTTTTTTTAAATCGCCGATTAAATTATTATTTATTTTAGTTTGAAAGGAAAATATAATTTTAACTCGTTTAAGTGAAATAATGCGCAGATTTCTTTTAAGTGCGTGTTTTAAAAAGGATTCCTTTCAGAAGTATTTAATAAGTGTGAACGCTTTGATAATGATCTGAAATATCCGAGTTATTTTAGAACGTATTTTATATTTACTTATGTAGTAATCAAAATATTTTATTTAATAAGTCACACCAGTATTATTTCAAAGCGTAATCATATTTTATATTTTAATTTACAAAACATGACGAATCCATATTTAAGCCCATTAATGGTATCTAGAAACTGCTGCTTGCAGTAGCAGTTGAAATAAAATACAGTAATACCTCTATTTTCGTTGACATCGTTTTCGGTTTTCGTCGATATCTGCCAAAAAATTGTCACGCTTTCCGTCGGTTACCTCGGATTTTGTTGACGTACCCAAGTGATTTTGGAGGAATTTTCCATAAACAAAGGAGCCGACCCACGCGTTCTCCTGCTCAGTGTGACGTTGTTACTCGTTGTGTGTGCATAGTCTAGGCAAAAAAAGAATTCCTTATTTCCTGTGTATTTTTTGTGATCCATCATGGGACTAAAGAATTTTTCCAGAGACAGCAACCCTTCAAAGAAGAGAGGCAGAAACACGAACCAGTTGAACAAGGAAATTATTTAAAAATACACGTGCGGCATTAAAATTGCTGAAATCGGTCCGCATGTATGGGAAACCGGCATCCGCGATACGTTCCATTGTGACGAAAAGGGAAGCAAGAAAGGAGGTTAACCCATTAACCCCTTGAGGGGCGGCGGTATATATTATGTACCACCTACGATTAATGAAGTTTTACACGAGAAAAAATCTATTAAATTTTACTTTTCTAACTTTGGTGGAAAAAAAGCTGGAACAAAATGAGCAGAGTTCTTGGATTCCCTAGTTGCGTTGCAACTTTACATCCAGGCTATAAATGTTGCGTGTTTCAATGCATTGGGAGCCTTAAAAAAAATAAAGTTTAAACGCGGCTGGTGGCCACAAGTAAAAAATAACAGTAGAAAAGAAAAAAAATTAAAAATTAATAGTATAGCAATAAAAGAGAAAAAAAAAGTTCCATATGATCCAAATAAAATGTCCATGACAGTCGAAAAAGCTACCAAAAGAAGCCCCAGCATAAAAAAAAAGACTCTATTCAGAGACCATACATAAGTTTAATCTTCCGTCTACCAGACGGGTCCATTGGACCCGACATGTACATTCAAAATATTTATTCAAACCAGAAATTTCTTCAAAACAAACTAAATGTATAAATCAGACAATAATAAGTTAAATAAACAAATTAAATAGTTTTAAGTAAAAATTCTGGTGTAGAATGTTTTTATAAAACTTGAGTAAAATTTCCGGTAGTTCTAGGGTTAACACAATAAATGCAAACCAAAGTTCGATAGTATAGAAAAAATTGAAATATTTACATATTTACAGAAAAAAGTGATAAAAGTTTATAAAAAGAGGGCCGTAAAATTGCTTTTCCTTTTTTTGAAATAATTTTTTTCTAATTCTCTCTCTATTCAGAGGCTCTATTCAGAGACCATACATAAGTTTAACACAATAAATGCAAACCAAAGTTCGATAGTATAGAAAAAATTGAAATATTTACATATTTACAGAAAAAAGTGATAAAAGTTTATAAAAAGGAGGCCGTAAAATTGCTTTTCCTTTTTTTGAAATAATTTTTTTCTAATTTTCCGGTGGGAATTCAGCATTTCACAAACGTTATTGCTTGCCCCTCAAGGGGTTAACGACGAGCCTCTTTTACATTTATTTTAATTCTTCGACACTAGTTTTTTCCACGTTGTAATTTGGAATTATTTAATCGCTCAAAATTTGAGATCAGATAATGCGAAAATTTCCAAACTAAAATACTGGTATTCAAATTAAGAAGTTTTGTTCGATTTACATAGCAAGTTTTCTTGCCGACCGGCTTTAATGAGTTAATGTAACGAAAGGTGTGAAAGAGCTAACAAAACAGAGATCGCAAACAATTGAAGATGTCGAACAGTTATTATTAATGTGGATCAATCAAAAACCGTTAGATAGTGATTCTGTTTCGGGGTATATTATATCTGTCAAAGCCAGACGATTGTATTCCGATCTCATTCAGAAAAGTCTGGAACGAGTCCTAGTCTTAGTGATTTGAATGCCAGCAGATGCTCGTTCGAAAAGTTCAATAGGCGCACTGGCATGCACAGTGTTACTAGGCACGGCGAACACTATAAAATAATGTTGTGATTTTTCCTGCAATTACGATGCAATTTTTCAAGCACAGATGCTGTGAAATCGAATTCAAGCACCAATGCTGTGAAATAAAATTCAAGCAACAAGTGAAGTAAAAATCGAATTTTTTCTGTCACGTGAACCGTGCATCCAACAGCAACGCGACATTCCCGAGGCTTGAGAAATTTTACAGAACTCTTAAAAAGAACAGCTTGTACATTTTACAGAAACTGTATTGGCTACTGTGTAAAATACAGTAATTTTCCCTGCGCTTTACTTTTTTATTTTTCAAGGACCGATGCTGTGGAGTCGAATTCAACCAGCGATGCTGTGAAGACGAATTCAAGCAACAATATAAGAAAAAATCGATTTTTTCTGTCACGTGCACAACGCCGCCATTAGCAAAATGATGTTCCCTAGACTTGAGAAATTTTACAGCGCTCTTAAAGAGACTAGCTTATAAATTGTACAGCAACTGTGTTTTCAGCTGAGGTGTCAGCACGTTTTATATATATATATATATAAAATACAGAATTTTTTTGAAGCTGATATTTCGAACAAATCTGGAGAAGGAAAATTAGAATTGTCCGAATTCAAAGATTACGTAGAGGCTGAAGGATTCATCCACCAAAATGTCTTCAACTGTGATAAATTGGCCTATTTAGAAAGAAAATACCAAAGAGGACGTTTTTTACACGGGAGTAAAATTCACTAGCAGGACATAAGCCTATGAAAGATATGCTATATCTTTTGTGGTGTGCTAATGCTAGTGGGTGTAGCAATATAAAGTGAAGCCCTCACTTGTGTACCCTTCAGAAACTCCTAGAGTTTTTAGCAGAAAAAACATAATTAAAAGAAAATTCTGTGGGATCTGGAGGACAAACAAGAAAGCATGGATGATGAGGCCAATTTTCAATGAGTGGATGAATGAGGTGTTTGGCCGGAGGGTGAAATAATACCTCCAGGATAATCAGTTGCCCTCGGTAATGAAAAATGCTCCTGCACATCCTCCATGTCTTACATCCTCCATGTCTGGAAGACATGGAGGATGTTTATTTTTCCTGCAAAATGGTATTTTTGCCAGGAAGGTTGCAGAAACTGGAAAAAAATGTCTGTATCTGGATTAAAAATATACACAACAAAGAATATAATTTTTTTGCATAATATAACTGAGACTTAAATCAGAATAATAATTTGGTATTCCTTCTGATATTAATTTCATTAATTCAAACAGTTTAAAATAATTTTAATTAATAACAAGAAGAAAATAATAACGTTGAAGTACTAGAAAATCATCTACTTTGTAAATAAATTTTTAAGTGTGATGGAGATAAAAATCATGTTTTTCATTGTTCCCTAACTTTAATGTAGTAATGTCATCTTTAACCCCTTAACAGTGACAGTTGTTTTCTTACAAAAACAATTAAAAATCGGGCTGGACAACTCTTTTTCCATACTATAATATTTACCTTACTTAATCGAAAAATATCTGATAACCAATAAAGATAAATTTACAGTTACAAATTAGTGGTACCAAATTGTTTTTAATAACGAAGCAAGCAAAGTGTTCTTGCCCGAATCCAGTTCGGGCCACTCTGTTAAGGGGTTAACACTTTATCGGGCAATAGTATAGCAATTAATATATTTACCACTTAATATTTATTGAAAATTGGTTGGTACGCCCGGAATTTTTATTACAATATTTTGTTCTTATAATGCACATGAAGAAATAATCGCTTTTCATTTCAAAATCAATTTGTTTGCCGATTCTGGTGGCAGTGAATCTTTTCAAAATTTCAGCCATAGAATTGACTTGCCCCATAAAGGGCTAATAGTTATAGTTATATGTATAAAAAAGAAAACTTTTTGATTGATGCAGGTTTCCTTTTTAAAATTATAAAATAAAATTTACGATTCTATTTTTCAAAACAAACTTTTAACACAAGGCAAACTTAAGAAAAGCAGTTGAAAACTTAATCCATTAAAGATTATATGTAAAACTATGCTTTCAAAAACGATATGACAATTAAAACAGCATAAATACATTGTAATAAAAACGTAAATTGTGTGACATAACCTTTTCGTTACTGAGTTTTAATGCAATATTATTGATCATTACTGAATTATTTCTTCCGCATTTGACTTGATCGAGATTTTTAATTTATTTGCATCAGTTCTAACCTTAGACTTCGAAACATATCATTCTGACTTCTAAATTTTAATTATGTTTGAGTATCATTAATAAAACGGGGAAAAACGGAGGTCCACATATGTGGACCCAGGGAACGAAGGGGTTATATTTTCGGATATATGGGGCCTTCTCACAATCTTTTGCCTTTTGGGGGAAAAAATCTGGCGAAATTAAACTTGCTAAAATAACATTTTAATCTGATAGACGAATGCCTTAATGATTCAAAAGAAAGAAAAAATTGTCAACAGCAAAATTCTTTTTATTTAACTGAGGTTTATGTTAAACTTATGTTAAACGGAAAATTAAACTTTGCGAGTTTAATTTTCCTTACCATTTTACAACTAAAACTTTTTATTTTCTTCGAAATTTTTACTTATAATGAATTTGCATAGTACCCACAGGACATTCAAATAAGAAATAATAACAATGTAGTATTTTTAGTACAAAATTTTGGTATAACATTGTCTTAAAGGGGTATTAAAGAAGTGACGGTAAGATAAAAAAGGGGACGGTATATGAAAAAAGGGACGAAATGGGAAAAAAAGGGACGGTAAGGATGGAACGGTAAGGAAAATTACCACCTGTTTTAGGCAAATCATGTTAAGACTAAGTGATAGCCACAATGTTCATTGATTTTTAGAAACAGTTGTTAACATTGGATTAAATATATATATTTTTTTATAATTTACCTCGAAAAGTGCAGGAATAAACCTTAGGGACGGTAAGACTACCAATAAAGCCACGATCTTGAAATTGATATTTAAATGCTGATTTAAATTCTGCAGTCGATTTCCTGTCAAATAATTTTAGACATTTTTTCTCTAGCGTACTTCTGGATGAGAAAAAACTTGAAAAAAATTTTGAGGCTACATCTGAAGTGATTTTCTATATAAGTTTAGCAAGAGGGACGGTAAGAATGAAAAACCCAGGAACAGAGTACAAAAAATAATATCAACCGTAAAAATGTGTTCAGGTTAATTTTTTGCTACATATTTATATAAAACAATTGCCCCACTTTCGGAAAAAAAATTACATCGAATTACTTTTATTGAAACAATTTTATACAGACAGCTCCAAACTTAAAAATCAGCATCAGGGACACGGCACGGTATAAGAGTTTTCCTGGTATTTGGACCCCCAACATAGTCCAAAAATTATTTATCTCGTTAATATTGTTATGCAATTATGGACTGGGATGTTTCCCAGTATATGAAATAAAAAAAACACAAAAAAAGTGTATTAAAATAAAAATTACTGTTCAGGGACATGAAAGCCAAAAGATTGTGAGAAAGCCCCATATCGGAAACGGCCTATTAGTGACTGATAGTTCCATTCAGTTTTTTACTCCCAACGAAGAGATCGTTCCACTCTCGTCAAAATCGGCGTAATTACTCATTGCTTTGAACTTCCCTAGTCATTAATTTAAAAAACACGTTTACCAGTTCACGTCATGTAATTAAAAAAACTTTATCACTGGAAAAAATATGCAGCAAAAGTTTGATTTAATTAATTTATTCATTACCGCTTAAGCAAATCCTCGTAGGAAGTTGAATCATGAGACTGAGCTGTTTCTTGCGGCTTTGAATATTAAACATCAGGTGAACCACAACTCTCCACTCTACTATTCTCTGAACACGGTCACATTGAGCACGATAACATATTTCAAAATTCCAAACTTTTACTCGTTTTATTAGGTCTCACCGCATATAAAGTCATTTTGAATATTTCATTAAATTGATCCCATATCTAATTCTATCTCTAGATGAAGTAGAGCTCTAGTGACCCCTCCCCCCCCTCAAAAAACAAAACAAACATTCGTAGCTTTTGTATGAGATCCGTGATATAAAATACAATAACAGTGAACTACTGTTACTATACAGTTTAATAGTTAACAATAAAACTTTTAATTTAAATAAGTTAAAATTAATCTAATAGTTGTGGTGTATGCATATACGCTACAACACATAAAGAAACTTGTAAAAAAACGGTGTAATAAAGTAAAACATATTCTTGCGTTGATAATTATGAAATCGTAAAAGGCAAAAATCAACAAGCACTGATAAGCATTTTTTTTCTTTTTACACAATTTCTTAATCGTCATCCAATGTAGTCGATGTGATTTTGTCAATGCTCTTAGATATAAAAAAATCACAAAAGCTGCGAAAATGGAGGGAAATTCTGCATGAACGGGGTTAATCATTCAGTAGGCGTGCTTAATTTTTTTGACGAGCAGGGGAGGGGTGGATTTTTTTACAGTCCGTTGTTACGCTATCACACATGGGAAATATTTCCTGAAGTAAAAAGACATTTTACTAACGCATTTAAATATATCAGTAATAAAAATTAAATTTGAATTTCGATGTTAGTTTTGAGGTTAACCCCTTATCTAAGGCATTATGATCTACTGCAATTTTTTTCATGAAATATTTTTTTTTTTCAGTTACTACAATGAAAATTAAAGGATAAATATAAAAAAAAAATACTCACCCGTGAGAAATTTAATTATTTAGAGGTAATTAATTAAAGTGGTACTTTAAAGTACCGTCAGTACACTATGACTAAAATATCATAACAGAAAACCCACAAGGTATTTCAACTGGCACCAGAAAATATTTTCGATTTAACAAGTATGTGAAATATAGACTGTTTCTTATTTACAAATACATCGTTTGGCAAATTTCGGTGCCAATCATTTATTTCAACACTTTAGCATTGAAAATGTTTTGCTCCTGAAAGGGTTAAAAAAAATTTTCTTTAAGTTTCTATCTTGTTAGCAGTCCTTTAGTTATGCGACGTCTATATTCCAGGGACAACACGTTCTCTCGCATCTCCACGTATGCAATATATGAATTTACATATGCCATTTCTAGCATAGCAAAAACGAGCCGGTGCCACAACTTTTACTATTTCCTATAAAAAATAACAATGAAACAGAAAAAAATACCAGGGAAAATCATTACTACACTACATTTTAGTAATTACATTTTCAATCAGATGAAAACGATGGATAACTACACAAACGAAATGTAAACAAGAAGTTTTTCTCCTACACGCAGTGTACTGACGGTACTTATAAGTACCACCGAGTAATTCAACTGTTAAATCAAATACATACACCGTTCATCTAAAATAGCTTATCAAATTGTATTCTAAGATCATAATGAACACATATAAAAAATTCAACACTTATCTTATATCCTTTACTGTGTTTGCAGCAATGAAAAGACGTGGCAATCTGTAGAAAATGTCGGCAGAAAATACATCGACTGCTTCAAAGATAGCCTCATTCCTCTCTAAAATAACAAACCTAGAACTACTGCTGCCATGTATTCGGATAAAGTGGAGTTAAAAGAGCGTTTTTTGCAAAGTACAATTAGAATATTAGTAATATTCACTATGGTATAAAAGTTTAAAGTGAGTGGTACTTTTAAGTACCGTCAGTAGATAAAGGGTTAAAGTTTAAAATATTTATACATTATTTTTCTCATCCGTGGGCTCAGCGAAACGTAATTATTTTACTGTATGTATAAGTTGTAAAACTAAATACGCAAATGTATACATTATTATGACAGACACCTTCAATAATTGAAGAATATCTAGAAGATTTAGAGAGACACGACAAATTCTTCTGGAACTTCAGAGTTGTAGAGGACAATAATTTTTTTTTTACATCTTTTAGCGAAGGTTTTGTAACGAGAGCTATTATGACAACAACAATAAATTAATTTTGTTAAAAAAATAAGGTTGTTACCCTTTTCTAAAATAAAATGCAGAAAATAAGCTGTAGCTATAGCAGATGAGAATGTATGTCCTCTATAACATGTGTGTTATAAAAGCACGTATATACAAATGTTACAAAATATAAAAGTTTCTTTCAAAATTTGAGAAAAATGTCCGCATGTTTTTTGCTTTATAGCAGGTAAGGTTTTCAACGAAATTTAACGGCGCTTTCAGAAAACTTGCTAAAATGCAGTGAAAAAATACATCAATTGGAATATGAATATATTATTTCAGAAAATATCAGGGCTGCCACTTGCGACTATTTTTTAATTCTATTTCGCAACACTTTTTTAACACAAAATTCTTTTACATATGCTTTGACAACATTTGCAAGAGAACTATACTACAAAATGTATTTCTTTAAAATAGTGGTGCAAAAGAATATAAAAATAGTCGCCTGTGGCAGCCCTGAAATATGAGCATTTGTATGAAGGAATTTTTAACTGCGCATGCGTGAATGATAACATTATTTTGCATAATTCAGTAATTAAATAGATAGGGCATTGCATATATATAAGTCTGTCGAATATCGTGACAATGCAAAAAGATGTGGACAATTTAGAGACCTGAATTTCCATGGCTTTATAAAACTAGTTAGATTTTGACACAGAAATTGACATTTTTTTTCTAACACATTACTTTGCATATGTACAGTCGTGGAAAAAAAAAGTAAACACCCCCTACTAACTCCTCAACAAATTATCGTAAACGAAAGTTACTGGTACCGGACGATTGGAAATAAAGTCTACTTTTAAATGGTGTGTATAAAATTTGCTTAGGGGGCCATATACATATTAAAACGAATTCAAAATTCATTTTTTTCAATAGCAGTACCCATATTTAACGAGATATTTCAAATCTTTGTTTCAAAATATGCCTAGAAACCAAATTTCAAGTCATTCGAATGATAAGTTTTTGAATTATAGACATTCAAAATTGAGTACTTCTAATGTTAAATTACATTTTCATATTTTTATTTATATCTCCTGAAATTATGCTCCTAATGAGCTAATTTTTTGTGTAGCAATAATACTAATATACGCAAACATAAATACGTTGAATTTGCAATTTTTATAATTTTATGATATGAATTATGAATTATGAAATTAATATTCGAAAAAATTATGAATTGCAACATACAATTTTTTTGATGGATTTAGATTTATTAAGTCCTGCTTTATGGAAATCCCAAATTTCACATTTTTCTTCAAAGTAGTTTTCAAATTATGCTTAAAAAACGGCAAAATGATGGTTTAAGGGGCCGTCTATGATAGAAGTAAGTAAATTTTTGAAATTTATTCTGCTATCCTGTAATCAAACAGGTTTCATTGATGCTTAAACGTGCCTTGATCAAGAAGGCGGCTCTCTCGGTTAACAATCGAGTTCGGAACTTCAATTTGGATACAGCCCTTAAAATACGCTCGTTTTAAAATAATTAATTTCTCGGTACGAATTGCATAAAAATTTGTTTATAGGCTAATTGGAAGGTGTAGAATTCATTTATGCTGTCAGAATTGTGTACTGCTACTCAAAAAACAAAGCTATGGTTCGTTTTAATATGTAGATGGCCCTATAATCAAATTTTATATATGTTGTAGGGACATATGTTGTAGGCTAATTGAGAAATCAGGCTCTTTGCAAAGAGCCGGGCTAATTGGAGAATCGTCTTTCTTTTTCCAATTAGCCTGATATTTTTCAGGCTTATTGCAAAGAGCCTATACACCGTTAGGCTAATTGAAAAATGACCACTTATATCCCAGTCACGATGATTTTTTACGCTTATTAACCCATAACCCGGCCCGAACCCGAAAAATAAATTACAACAGACCGTATCTCGATCTGAGCAAGACAAAATAATTTCAGTCTGCACTCAACCCGACCCGAACTTAAAAATTCCATTTAAAAAAAAAACTCGGAATCTGAACGAAACCAAATCTGAACCCGACAACAATATTCCAATGAACCGTAACCGATCCGAGCAAGACAAATTGATTTCTGAGGACATGCAACCCGATCCGAACCTAAAAATTCTATTTGAAAAAAAAAACGGAATCTGAACCCGACAAAAATATACCAATGAACCATAACCGATCCGAGCAAGACAAAATAATTTCTGAGGACATGCAACACAACCAGAACCTAAAACTTCAGTTTAAAAAAACCGAAATCTGTCACGAACCAAATCTGAACCCGACAAAATTATTCCAAAGAACCATTACCGGATCCGAGCAAGGCAGAATTATTTCCGTGGACACGCACCCGACTCGAACCTAAAAATTCAATTTAAAAAAAAACCGAAATCTGACGCGAACCAAATTTGAACCCAACAAAATTATTCCAAAGAACCATAAACAGATCCGAGTAAGGCAAAATAATTTCCGTGGTCACGCAACCCGACTCGAACCTAAAAATTCTATTTGAAAAAAACCCCGAAATCTGACGCGAATCAAATCTGAACCCGAGAAAAATAATCCAAAGAACCATAGCCCAATCGGAGAAAGACAAAATAACTTCCATGGACACGCAACCCGATCCGAACCTAAAAATTTTGTTTAAAAAAACGCGAAATATTACCCGAACCAAATATGATAACCGACAAAAATATTCTAATGAACCATAACCCGATCCGAGCAAGACAGTAATTTCCGTGGACACGCAACCGGACCCGAACCTAAAAATTCCATTTGAAAAAACCCTGAAATCTGACCCGAACCAAATCTGAATCCGACAAAAATATCCCCCAAAATCATAACCAGATCCGAGAAAGAAAAAATAATTTTCGTGGACACGCAACCCGACCCGAACCTAAAAATCCTATTAGAAAACCCCCGAAATCTGAACCGAACCAAATCTGAATCCGTCAAAAATATTCCAAAAAACCATAACCGGATCCGAGCAAGACAAAATAATTTCAGTCGGCATGAAACCCGATCCGAACCTGAAAGTTCTACTTGAAGTTAACCCGAAACCTGACCAGAACCCGAAATTAAAACACATCAGGCCATATACCCCGATCCGAGCTATGCAAATTATTTTTCGCATACACGCAGTACGACCAGAATCTAAAAATTCCACTGGACGTCAGCCTCAAACCCGACACGAACCCGATCGGAACACGTCAAACATATTTCAAAGAACCGTAACCCGATCTGAGAAAGACAATATAATTTTCTTCGACATACAACCGGATTCGAACCTAAAAGTTTCATTTGAAGTCAACACGAAAACCTTCCATAACCCGCGTTCGGGTCAAATTTCGGATTGAGTTTAACTAGAACTTTCAGGTTCGAATCGGGTTGCCTGTCGACAGAAATTATTTTGTCTTGCTCGGATCGAGTTATGTTTCTTTGGAATATTTTTGTTGGGTTAAAATTTGGTTCGGGTCGGGTTGCAGGTTGACTTCAAATGGAATTTTTAGGTTCTGGTCGTGTTGCCTGTCCACGGAAATTAATTTGCCTTGCTCCGATCCAGTTATGGTTCTTTGGAATATTTTTGTCGGGTTCAGATTTGATTCGGGTTTTTTCAAATGGAATTTTTAGTTCGGCTCGGGGTGCGCGTCCACGGAAATTATTTTGTCTTGCTCGTATAGGATTATTGATCTTTTGAATATTTTTGACGGTTTCAAATGTCTTTTTTTTTTTCAAATGAAATTTTAGGTTCCGGTTGGAGTGCGTGTCCATGGACATAGTTTTGTCTTGCTCGGATTGCGTTGTCTGTTGACAGAAAATATTTTGTCTTGCTCGGATCGGGTTATGGTTCATTGGAAAATTTTTAGCGGGTCCAGATCTGGTTCGGGTCAGATTTCGATTTATTTTCAAATGGAATTTTTAGGTTCACGTCGGGTAACATGTCCATAGAAATTATTTTGTTTTGATCGGATCCGTTTATGTTTCTTTGGAATAATTTTATCGGGTTCAGATTTGGTTCAAGTCAGATTTAGGGGTTTTTTCAAACTGAATTTTTAAGTTCTGGTTTGGTTGTATGTCCTCAGAAATTATTTTTTCCTCCTCGGATCGGTTATGGTTCATTGGAATATTTTTGTCGGGTTCAGATTCCGGGTTTTCAATTAGAATTTTTAGGTTCGGGTCGGGCTGCATGTCCTCAGAAATTATTTTCTCTTGCTCGGATCCGTTATGGTTCATTGGAATATTTTTATCGGGTTCAGATTTGGTTCGGTTCAGATTCTGAGTTTTTTTTCAAATGGAATTTTTAGGTTCGTGTCGGGTAACATGTCCACAGAAATTATTTTGTGTTGCTCGTATCCGTTTATGTTTCTTTGGAATAATTTTTTCGGGTTCAGATTTGGTTCAAGTCAGATTTAGGGGTTTTTTCAAATTGAAATTTTAGGTTCTGGTTTGGTTGTATGTCCTAAGAAATTATTTTGTCTTGCTCGGATCGGTTATGGTTCATTGGAATATTTTTGTCGGGTTCAGATTCCGGGTTTTTTTCAATTAGAATTTTTAGGTTCGGGTCGGGTTGCATGTCCTCAGAAATTATTTTGTCTTGCTGGGATCGATTATGGTTTATTAGAATATTTTTGTCGGGTTCAGATTTGGTTCGGTTCAGATTCCGAGTTTTTTTCAAATGGAATTTTTAGGTTCATGTCGGGTAACATGTCCACGGAAATTATTTTGCGTTGCTCGGATCCGTTTATGGTTCTTTGGAATAATTTTGTCGGGTTCAGATTTGGTTCGCGTCAGATTTCGGAGTTTTTCTCAAATTGAATTTTTAGGTTCTGGTTGGGTCGCATGTCTTCAGAAATTATTTTGTCTTGAACGGAACGGTTATGGTTCATTGGAATATTTTTGTCGGGTTCAGATTCCGGCTTTTTTTCAAATAGAATTTTTAGGTTCGGGTCGGCTTGTATGTCCTCAGAAATTATTTTGACTTGCTCGGATCGGTTATGGTTCATTGGAATATTTTTATCGGGTTCAGATTTGGCTCGGTTCAGATTCCGGTTTTTTTAAATGGAATTTTTAGGTTCGGTTCGGGTTGCTTGTAGACTGTAATTATTTTGTTTTGCTCGGATCGGAGTACGGTCTGTTGTAATTTATTTTTCGGGTTCGGGTCGGGTTATCGGTAATTAAGCCTAAAAAAAGCATTCTGATTGGGAAATAAGTGGTTATTTTTCAATTAGCCTAACTGTGTCTAGGCTGTTTGCAATAAGCCTGAAAAATATCAGGCTAATTGGAAAAAGAGAGATGATTCTCCAATTAGCCCGGCTCTTTGCAAACAGCCGCCGGATTTCTCAATTAGCCTACGACATATACATCAATTAAAAGTAGACTTTATTTCCAATCGTTCGGTACCAGTAACTTTCTTCTACGATAATTTGTTGAGAAGTTAGTAGGGGTGTTTGCTTTTTTTTTTCCCACGACTGTACAATGTAGCTTTTGAAATATATGCTTTGATGATAATAATAATTATTTTTTTTTTGTTTGAATGTGTTGTTCTGATTGTTCTTCAAAGGAAAACATTTGTTTTTTTTTTTTTTTTTTTTTTTTTTTTTTTTTTTTTTTTTTTTTACAAATGACATACAGCTACTGTTAACATATAAATGATATTCAGCATCATTGAATTTTCACGATATTTGACTGATCTGTTTATATCAGTTATCCCATATATTTGAATACCAGTTATGAAAAAAAATATTACTGCTCGCGCAAATCGCAGTTAAAACTTAATTAATTTACGCATGATCGCAAATGTTATTTTTTTTAAAATTCAATTTGACCTTTAAATGTCTTCTTGCGCAAAATATGAGATCAAATGTGTCCTTTATTCCCATGAAGTTTCAGAAGAATTCGTCGTGTTTCTCTCAATATCTTTATTAAGTTATTTTTAAGTGCATTCGTAATTATATAAATACGTAGCACCTATAGTCGTCGTTCAGTCCGTCTGTCCGTCCGTCTGTCCGTCTGCATGTAACCGAGCAAAAAATACCCAACCGATTGGTCTGAAATTTTAAATATATGATTGCTGCCAAATTTTATCGAGCCATTTCAGATTTTATGAAAATCGGATGTATAGTTTAATTACATGGGCATTCAAAAGTTTTTCTTTACATTAGGGCCAACGGGAAAAAAAATTATTGCAAGTGCATTTTAATGATGCTACAGACTTCCGAATGGTCTGAAATTTAAAATATATAATTGTTGCAAAATTTTGTCGAGCCATTTCAGACTTTATGAAATTTGGATGCATAGTTTAATTACACGGACAATCAAAACTTTTCCGTTACATTACGGGCAATGGGAAAAAAATATTGCAAGTGCATTTTAATGATGTTACAGATTATGCGCTTATAAAGTGCAAAAAATTATACATTCAGTACAATATGAGGTGCAAAAAATATTTATAAAAATAGTTATAGTACGAACGCACCTCATTTGCCACGTTTGACGAGCAATTTCCTACTTGTTTTAATTAACATAAAATTGAACAGCAATATGAATAAATTACAATTAGAGAAATAAATAACTGATTAAACAAAACTTCAGTCAAAATATACAGTATGAACTGTATTTTGCAAAACATTTTTAATTAAAATTATCAAACTGTAAGATGACATATTAAACACAGAATTTACCTGCGAAGCCTAAATAATCTATAATCGAGCATCTGTAAAAAATATTATCACGTCATCCAGTATGAAACTTGTGACCACAAAAGGGACAGATTACCAACGGGACAAACTTCCACCAGTAAAAAAATAGAATTTTTTTTTGTTATTCATGACAGTAAATGAATGTTTCCATGACCGCTTCATACGTTCGTATAAAATGAAACATTTTATTTAAATTTACTAGTGGAATTTTGCCCCTTTGGAAATATAGTCCTTTTATAATCACAGGTTTCATACTTGGTGACCGAATACAATTAATTACAATGGAGTAAAAATTACCCACTGAAGAGGGGGTTTAATACTTAGATGTTTGATTAAAGTAGTAGAAGTAATATGACGATAGCAATTTAACATTATAAAAAAAATAAATTTAACTCGACATATCATGGGTAGCAGGTTTGATTATATACTAGTTCTTAATTTAATCTTTTTTGTCAATGCCCCACACTGCCGACATTCGCAAGTAATAATTCTTATTCCAAAAATGTCAGATTGACACAAGTATAATGAAACAAAATTTCCGGTTGCTTCCATGTAAAAATAAATTCATTTACTTTATTACAAATATTTTTATCTTAAATTCCGTCCCATTGAGACATGTGTAGATTAAACACTTGAAACATTTGTAGATTAATACTTGTGAATTCCGCCACTATGGCGACATCGATAGCAAAAGATTAAAGCATGGATTAAAATCTATAATTACGATGTTTAGGAACGTACTTAAACAAACGATGTTATAGATGCACGGGAAACTGCTCAAATTCGCGAATATTAAAAATATTTAAAAATAAGTGAAAACTGTTGTGCTCTGTTAACTCCCAAGTTGGTATTTTTTATTCATTCCCGAAAGTTTTGCAGCATTACAGATTGTTTAAAATAAAGACTAGTTTATATTACATCTGATGACGTTGATGTAATGTTTAATGTTATTTTAGAAACATTTACAAACAGAAAATTTTAAATAGCCAATTTCCATTATCATCTTTGTATTTTAAATAGCAATATGTTCGAGAGTTTTATTAATTAGACCAATACTTAATGTACATAATAAATGTACTATCTTTTGAACTTGTTCACATAGGTTTAATTCATAATATTCTTGAAATATCAGATCAATGAAGTTATTAATTACTTTGTATATTCGTATCAGAATCCGAAGCCTTGCCACTATAAGTGTTAGTACATAAAGAAGCAGAAGAAATCCTCTGTCCATCTCCACTTTATAATGGGTCGTTCGGAAAGTCGTGTCCGTTTGAGAAAATCAATTCGTACCGGAAAATTCTGCCCGGTAATTATTAAACATTCGATATCGGAATCGATGTCTAATAATTAACTGATAGAATTTTCCGGTACGAATTGATTTCCCCAAACAGACACGACTTTCCCAACGACCAATATTTCAAGTCATTTTCCATAGTGAATGAAAAACAGGATTAATGTCCTTCTGTCATAATTGATCAATGGCATTTTAAAAGAATAAGAATTGTGATTTTTAAGGTTTCTGCAAGTGGTTGGATATAAAAAAATTCATTTTTAATGAGGTTTTCAGTGACATGAAATTCATGAAACGTTGTCATGAGGATATATTTCGGATTAATATTTATTCTTATGCAAGAATTGATACTTTTAAATGTGATAATTAACCTTAAAACAATTTTAATATGTTATTAACAAGTTTCTACTTTAATTTCAAAATATGTTTTATCAATATTGTTGTTTGTGTCAAGCTATAGACAAAGGGAAAGAAAAATACTCCATATTATTTTAAATATTAGCAATATAGGATTAAAATACTCCTTCATTGGAAAGAAATCAATCTTAGAAACATTCCATAGCTAGAAACAAGAGCTTTGTCAATATGATTAAGTCGGAAATATTTTTATTATTAAGTATACTAAATTAAGTAAAAATTTAAGCAAAGTAAAATTACCTTTAAAGACTGATTTCATTACATCTAAACGTTTTTACAAAGAATTTGTCTTAGCATTTTCATTGAATTCATTTTTACAAAGGTATTTTGACCTGACTTATACGTTCGACGATTCATTATAATTTTTATTTCGAAAAAAACTATTTTATTATTGAAGGTATAAAAGGGAGTAAACATTCAATTAGTTCAAAATAATATCCATTGTATTCTTTTATTAATTCTAAACTATTGTTATGAAAAAATTTTGTAAGCATTCATAATCCATTTATTCTTCACAAAAGAACTTGAGCATCTTTTATATGATCAACGATAAATTACGATTTTATTTCCAAAAAGATTTTATTAGCAATTTAAGATAGAAATATAAAAATATTATTTTCTGCAACATGATTTTCTTTTATCTTACATTTAAAAAATAAAAGACGGATAGAAACTCCGACGATTATGCATTGGAATTTCTTTCATTACTTCCTTGAATGTGTAATCGCTTTCTCGTTCGCATTTCTTCGAATGTTTTCCTTTCACAAGAATGCAGTGCTTCTACTGTGTTTTTAAAACTCATAAAAATTTTAATTTTGAAATAAGGTAAAAATGTCCCATTTAATTTTTTTTCTTGCTTATTTTTAAAACATTAAATTTTGGGATTAAATAAATTTAAATTCCTTGAAGTGAAATTACAGATAACATTTTTAAGATATTTTTTGGTGATCTCAAAATGAATAAATATATTTTATATCAAACTGAAATTGTGTATTGTATAAATATACTTTAAAATTCGCAGCAATAGAAAGAAAATGTAATTTTTTTTCAAAATTATACTCACAGTAAAAAATACTTTTATCTGGATATCGCTTATAGGAAACATAAATACTTTTTAGATATTTAATTTTATCTTTAATACCAGAAAAATAGTTTAAAGAAAAATTTATAATACAAAGTATGTTGTATGCATTAATTACGTATTTGGTAAAAAATGTAAGATATTGGATCCGTACGACAATAAATAATTTCTTAAAAATATTTTCTTATGAATGTAAGACCGACCGAAGTGTATAAAGTGTTTCTTGCAGCTGTCTATTATTTTAATTATAGTTCATTTTAAAAAAATATAATAAGAGGATATAATAAGTGCAGGCATTGCTTTCATTATTTTTCAAATATGTAATCGCAATAATGTCAGGGCTCCCAAATGGTCCGCCAACTGAATACCAATAAATTTTAACAGAAATTTTTATGGTTGGTTTGCGCTAGAATTAACTTTCAAAGGTGGTTCCGGGGCGATTTGTAAGGAAAATCTAAAAATATTTTTTTTTTCCTTAACCCTAGAACTACCGGAAATTTTACTCAAGTTTTATAAAAACATTCTACACCAGAATTTTTACTTAAAACTATTTAATTTGTTTATTTAACTTATTATTGTCTGATTTATACATTTAGTTTGTTTTGAAGAAATTTCTGGTTTGAATAAATATTTTGAATGTACATGTCGGGTCCAATGGACCCGTCTGGTAGACGGAAGGTTAAATAACATTGGTATTCAGTTGGCGGACCATTTGGGAGCCCTGTAACGTGCATCTTTTGTATTCATTAGATCAAATATTTCTGTCCTGATTTTAAAAATAATTAAATTTTTCATTTCGAAAGAATTTAAAAACTCAATTTAATTTTTTGTGTGCTATTTTATTTTTTTACTAGTAAATTTTTGAAACTCCATAGGTAATAAAATTTAAATCCTTGAAAATTGAAAAAAGAGATAAACATTTATAAATATCCTTTTTAATGTTTACGAACTAAAAAGGTAAATAATTGCGTTACATATAAAATTTTGTAAATAATTATTGAATTTAAATCAATTATAATTTATCATGCATACCTAGAGATGGAAATATGATGAATCATAATGACATTATCTTGCCGTGACAAATTTGAATTGAGAAATTCTCAGCAAATTTCCCGCAAGATATGCCATTCCCCACTTGCATGAGTAGTTTGTTGTGAAACTGGTGTCAGGACTGTCATTAATCTACGATTGTGACGAAAGCAAAAAATCCCTCTATTGAGAGAATAGACAATCAGCACATACGCAGAAATTGCGAAATTTTTTTCGGTTTGAACCACTTTTCCTAACCGGTATACTTATCAAATACCAAAAAAGGTTCGTATTTCAAAGTACAATTATTAGCTTAACTTATTTGTGGTGATGAAAACGATGCATTCGCTTTCTGACGGTGTGTTCGCATCAATAGATCTTATCAGATCTATGGACTCCTCTGAAGGGGTTGTTACACTTATAGTGTAACAGTTGTAAACAGATTGTGGGGCGTGGAAGGATTGCTACTTTGCAGAATCATAATCCTGAAAATTACGGATCTTCGTTCATTTAAAATACAATCCAGTCGTTTTGGATGGATTGGCACATAAAATACATATAATGAACATCGATGGTAGAAGGTGGAGAAAGACATACACTATTCAAAAACACCCGCGAGCTGATTTAACCCTTTATCTACTGACGGTACTTATAAGTACTATTAATGTAGCTTGTTATGAAATTCATTTGATACACCGATTAGTTGTAATACAGTTTAGAATGAGTTAAAGATATATGATTTTATCTTGTTCGAAAAGCATTATTGGTTACACAAGACAAAAATATTTTTTAAAAGGATGATTTCTTTTACCTTTGCATCTTTTTACCTTTGTTGGCGGGGGGGGGGGGGGGGGTGAGGAGGATTTTTTATTGCGGAAATATTTCTATATTTCTATTGTAAGAACATTATATTTGTACATTTACTAATTCTACAAAATACTAAGAAAAATATCTAAAATAAAATATTTGAGTGGGGTCTTAAATATTGTATAAAATCCCTATAAATTCAAACTTAACCGTCTCGCTGCGCAGCCCGAGATACACTCGAACATGCAATTTTCCGTCTAATTAATATTATTTGGTTATTTCTACCAGTTATTTTTTAGCGAAAACTTTGTCTAATTGAAACAGGACATTTTCCTCGATTACGATAGTCAAAAATTTCTGCTTTAAAGAACCGGTGATAAAAGATTAAAAATTTTGTAAAATACGCTTATTTCGAAGCATTACTTACGCAGCGAGAGGGTTAATTACTCCTTCGAAATCCTTTAATGCTTCTAAAATCATTCTAAAATTTGTTAAATGATTATGTAAATCTTCTACTGTAGTTTAAACAATTCACGAAAAATGCTTCAGAAGATAAAAATTTCATGAATACATAATTCAGTACATAAAGGGTTAATATGAACAAAACTTTTTTTTTTTTTTTTTTTTTTAATATTAAATTTAGTTGAAAGTTAGGCTTCAATCTTACCAGTTGTTATGTTGATAACATGCGAAGAAAGTAGCATTCCGTGCACTGAAAATTAGGTAAGTTTCAATTTTTCCTTTTTGATGTAATATTTAAAAAAATATGTGATTGTGGAGCTGAAAATATCTCAAATGTATACATGTCCAAAAATCCCGTGAAAAACGGAAACAATAAATTGCATTTAGTTTACCTCGATTGCCTTTCTGTAAATTTTCATTTCGCTTGTTGAACAAAACGGGGCTTCGCCCCTTCATTGCGTGTTTTTACCCAATCAATGGGGCAAAGACACACAGAACGATGTCTTTTGAAAATTGTAATTTCTTTCGAAATTATAATAAGACAGAATCTAGGCTGATGGTGGTACTGAGTGAGGTTGTGATATGAAATTTTATTTAGCAATCAAGCAAATTTAGACCAATGTGTTTATTCAAATTCAAAAGTTATGGAAATTGCGTATATTTAACCGCACCTACCTATGTAGCGTAAGTAGATTATTACAGTATGAAAGAAAGGTGCTTTATTATTAACCAATTTCAAAGAAAGTTATAAAATTAAAGAGTGTTTGTCTGTGTAATAGGGTGCCTCATGAAAAATCGACCCGCATTCATGTACCGTCAATCATGTACGTCACTTCTTCCTTTCTGAAAAATATTGTTAAGTGATGTAAATAATTCTGTTTTATTGAATGATTTTGACATCATACCTTCAAATAAACTGTAAAACACAATTTAATTTAAAAAGGAAGCAGTTCAATGAGCTTTTTCAAACAATATCATCACAATTTGAACCTGCTATTCTGCTGTAATCAAATTTAAATCAATTTTCAGTTCACAAATTTAAATTCTAAAAAGAAAAAAGAAGACAAGTCTGAGAATATTGTGTTCATTAATTTCTATATGATTATTTAACAAAACGAAATGTTAGAGTTCATAAATTTAAATTCTAAAAAAAAAAAAATAAGGCGAATAGTATTATTTTTCTTATTTCTATATGATATATTATTTTTATTCAGGTAAAAGTTTTAGAATTTTCTTTCAAAACACATTATCATTAATTACACATGTGTGCTACTATAAACGAATGGCCCTACCAAAACAAAACATAATGAATTTGCAATCCCAGTACACCTACGGAATTTTTTAACATAAATATTAGACGTACAGAATGCCCAAACTGTATAAAAAAATTATAAAAGTGGTAAAAAGATTTTTACTGGTGCACTGTTTTCAAGTACGTTTTTATGCAGAATATATGTTACAGCTACGTAATATATCGTTATAGTCATGTAAGTACACATTAAAGCTATATCAAATTTTATAACAAAAAACATTTAATTTTAGCAAACAATACTTATACCAGAATAATTAACTAGCAATTATATTTAAATAATAGACTTAAGTTTGCTTAACGATTGTATAAATAAATTTTACTAAATTCACGAACGAGCTGTCAATCTGGTAGTCCAGGCATTAGGGGCTCAAAAAGGACAAATAGGGGAAAGTTTTGGTGTAGTTTTGATATTTGGTGCCTTTATGTTTTTTGGGTCGCTGAACACAAATCTGAAGTTTGCCAACAAAATTTATCCCGGGAGATACGTTTTTTTGGCAAAAAACGGGATTTTCTTTGTTTTTTCCAAATAACTTCAAAATTATACATTTTACGTTAAAGTCCTCAATACTTAAATTAAAGAGGATAAAATTTCCTACATTTTACGTATTAAAAGTTTTTTTCTCTGATCAATGGTTTAGCTGTGACAACGCCACAAAAATGGGTAAAAATCAAAAAATTCAGAAAAAACGGGAATTGCGACAATGTAGATAGATTTAACATGAAAACTGACCATTTTACACAAGCATTGACTATAAATGATACTTAAGATTATATAATTGACTACAGTTTATAATTAAGTTGCTGATAATAAATACGACGACTCATTATGAATCATTATTTAATTATAAATAAATATGTACATTTACTTAAAAAACAAAAAATACTATTTCCGCTTTCTTTTACTTGAGGGTCCCTGCTTTTCACCAACATCTACAACATAGAAAATAGACGTATGGCATTAGTGGGTGTTTTTATTACCACCAATAGTATAAAATAAATGTTTCTTAATAAAAAATATTTGATACCTTGTGGCATGACATTTTCCTTTTCCATTGGGTCCACGGGTTCATTGGGTGGGCAATCCATTTCCAGCTCCGTTTCAAAGAGCTCGTCCTCCTTGTCTTGACACACCACTGCGATGTTGTCGCAGTTCCCCTCGCAGTTGAGACAAATGTTGGAGCAAAAAAGACCTGCCTTCTTGCATCCACAATTTCTTTGGCAGTTCTTTCTACACTTGCAGGATACAAGCTTCAACAACGCAGGCGGAGCAGGGGGTAGTACAGTGAACACAGGCTCAAAGCCAGTATTTGTTCTCTTCCATCCCCACTCTTCAGCATTTTTTCAACCCCCAGCCATTGCTGGACCTGGTGATATACTCTTAAAGAGTGCTGTTCTACTGCAGCTGCAGATGGTGGTAATGCAGCAATGTTTGAATTGTATCTAAAGGCAGACTTCTTGTACGAAATATATCTTAGGTGGTTTAGCGAAGGCACATTTGTCCCACTATAACCATACAGTGAGACAAGGAAACGTTCCCCAGCAGCTGCAATCATCTCCTAAGTAGCGTTCGAGTCGTAGAATACTTTAACAACGTTGGCAAGATGTGGATTCCTCACAAGAGTTTTGAGGAACTTCATTTTCCCTTGCATAAACAGTGCTGACGTTGTATCGCAGCCGCTCATAGCATGTAGGAAGAGGATGTTTTTCGCAACAGTTGGACTCACAGCATTAGCTGGAGAAAATGTCACTGGAGAAATGATGTCTTTCCCTGGTTTTAAAAAGAAAACGTTTTCTTCCGTGCAGATACCTATCAAAATGACCAAAAGATCTACATCCTCCCCGACTACAATTACCGTCTCATTTGATGGAGCCAAGGACAAAGCAGTTTTTATAATCAAGGTGTCTGCGTCTTCTTTTGCTTGCTTGCATGTAATATTTGCTGATGAGAACCTTTCAATCATCATAGATATTAACCGACCTTAGTTTTTTGGGTTAATAAGAAACTTTTCTTTGGAAATGGTTGGTATCATTGTTTCGTCAAACAGTATGTCAGTTGATGCATGTTTTCTTGATCGTCTCATACGCTCAGCAGTTTTTGTGCCACCTTGTACATCATCAGGGTAGCCATGAAAGACAACTATTGCCTGTGGTTGATATTTTGACTGCACATACTGAGCATATTTATCGCAGATTGAAGAAAAAGACTGATTTTTAGTCCAAAGAACTCTATGTAATAAAAAAATCCCATCAATGACGAATTGAACCTTGCCGCTGAACCGCTTGTTCGTAAGGGGTTTGAATGCCTTGTAGAGTGTAGATTTGTTTCGTTTTCTTAAGCCATTGTCAAATAGGGCCAAGGAAGAAGGGCCTAGATCGTACGTCAAAAACTCCTCAAGGTCTTTATCCGAATACTTTGCAACCGAAATTCGTTGGAACAAAGTTGTAGGATTGACAGGAACCAACTCGTTGTCTACTTGTATTACATGGGTCATTACAGCAAGAGGTTTTACTCTGTCGCTCCGTTTAAATTTGACATTTCATACAGCTGTGATTCAAGGACAAAGATAGCCGTAACTTTCCTCTGTGTCAAATGATGAGATTCCCCCCCCCCCTCAATGGTCTGTTTAGACTAAAAGTGAAACTTTAAGAACTAAATCCGTGTCAACTTTTATCAGCGAAAGTCTGTTTTAGTTATTTTATTTTTGTTTTTTAAAAGTCAAATTAAGAAATGCTTCATTATTATTATTATTATTATTTATTATTATTTTGTAATTGCAAATGAAGATTTTGATCACAGGTATGCCCATTTTTTATTATTTTAGTTATGAAGGGAACAATGAACCTCAAATCCATAAAATGTAGTCAATAATATTATATTTAGTATCATTAATTGTCAAAGTTTGCTTAAAATGGTCAGTTTTCATGTTAAATCTACGTACACTGCCGTAATTCCCGCTTTTCCTGAATTTTTTGATTTTCATACCCATTTTTGCGGCGTTGTCACGGCTAAACCATTGATCAGAGAAAAAAACTTTTAATACATAAAATGTAGGAAATTTTATCTTCTTTAATTTATGCATTGAGGACATTTACGTAAAATGTATAATTTTGAAGCTATTTGGAAAAAACAAAGAAAATCCCGTTTTTTTCCCTGTTTTTTGTCAAAAAAACGTGTTTCCCGGGATAAATTTTGTTGGCAAACTTCAGATTTGTGTTCAGCGACTCAAAAAACATAAAGGCACCAAATATCAAAACTACACCAAAACTTTCCCCTATTTTCTACCAAATGACTGGACTATGGGTCGTTCAAATAAAGTAAAAGGATTTTAACCCGTAGAATATAGATCTGCATTATACGGCCAAACCTGGATCGTGGACAAACTCTCAGTGCCAAACAGACTCAATTTACTTATGTCTACTTTCCTTCTCTCTAAAAGTTTCATCAGCTTCTGTCTTTACTTCTGCAGTTCATGCTAGTATTTATTCTTAAATTATAATGGATTTGTTTAATTTGTTTGATTATCACGATTCAATTGTTATTATTTGTCATCATTCACATTGTTTTCATTTTTAAAAACTATTTTGCATTAATCTCGTATCCAAAGCGTTATAAGTAAGAGAACAAACTTAATGTTGGAATCAGGCGTGAATTAACACAGTTGCGCCACCTTGTGGACGGAGTGATAATTCACATACGCGGGCTTTTAGTGCGGCGCGTATTTTCTAAATCTTTAGTCACTCATGAATATGAATTTTGCTTGCCACATTCATTGCAAAATAACGTCGTAGCGAGAGGGGTACGAAGTTTTCTTCGCCTTATAACAGGCACTTCAGTTATTAATCAAAGTGAAAAAAACTTTACAATTTTAGTGGTGTGGGTAAGAAAACAGTTAGGTCACGTGTAGTGTAAACTACCTGTAGTTTACACTCCATCCGCTACGTGGCGCATGACCTTGATTGATGTGACCTCACTTTTAATCATGCGGTTATTTCTCCCATTTAAGATAGGACGCTTACTTATATCGCTTTGCTCGTATCTGTTTCAATAATCAAACTTATCAAGCTTGCTGGTTATTTTACATCATTAACGATAGGTAATTAAATTTTATAATTAAATATTTTATGTATAATATTTAAGAAATCTTAAAAACTTTAATCTCTTCGTTCTCGAAGGTAAAATAATGTTACAAATATTCATTCATTGGGAGTAACATCATAGATGTAAAAAAAAAGAACTTTTCGGAAAGAGATACTTTAGGGTTCACAAACTACTTAGGTTCTCAAACAGGGATCTAAAATTACAAACCACTTAAAACATCAATTTAATTATCACTAACCTAAATGCACGCAATCACAAATTTGAGGCCTTTAAAGAAGTGAATGATATACAAATTCTCATAATTGTTGTAAATTTATTGTAAAGTATTTAAGTTAAATAAGAATCAAAATTTCCCAATTTCTTGACCGAACTTTCTTGAAGGCATTTTGCAAAGTCAGATGAAAGTAACATTTATTTTATGAAGAAATCAACACAGATGTTACCATTTACTGGTTTGTTTTTAAAGCAAAAAACATTTACCTATTAAGAAATGAAGTAAAAATGTAAAAAAAAAATCAAACAGTTCCGTTTTTATGAGAAAAAGAATAGAGGTCCGCATAATGTGGACCCAGGTAGCAACGAGGTTAATGTACGAATAATGATAACTTAATAGCCATACAAAAATATAGTAATATTGGCTTGGCGGACCAACAGATAAGGAAAGAGTACGGATGTCGCTATTTTTTACCTTTTACATTGCATAAATCATCTATTAAATAAAGTGAAGTTTATGCCCAAAAATACTGGTTGCATCTCTCGATTCATCATTTTTTCTCTACGTTTCTTATGTCACTGTAGTCAGAAATTTGTTAGACGCGATAACTTTGTAACCTGTGTTATAGTGAAAATCAAAGATGTTAAAATTATTTCCAAGCTTATGAACTCATAAAACGTAAGTTATTATTCTAGATATTTTTTCTGATTTAAAATACGATTAATAGATTTAAAACGTTTTTATTATTATTTTTTATTAACAAATGGTGGGACAGGATTCCAAAGAATATTTAATTGACTCATACATTATATTTTCTCCTAAAATAAATAATTTATTTTAAAGGTGTTACTGTGGAGTATATTCCTTTATATTTTCAGTAAAATATAGATTAAGTTTCATTCAAGAAAACGGCAGTATTTCATACATATAAATAAACGTAAGACTCTAAACACATTTTCGAAATATTGCACTATATTTTGCATAAAATGTAGATTTTGAAACACATGTTCTTTGTTTTGCATAGAAAAAAGCTATTTTCAAGCTAAATTTCATGTTCCGTTTATAATCGAAACAAACATAGAAAAGGTCTTTCACAATCAGAAAACAAATAAAGCAATTCGTATTCGAATACTATTATTTGTGTTGTAAATAAAAAACACGTGTGCCCAAACATTTGTTGAAGTAAGGAATGTTTCTTATTTCAAGTCCAAGAAAAATAAATCCTAATAAAAACTTTTGCCTTTTTAAGAGAAGAAGTAACAATACTTTTACAGATGTGTATTTCATGGGATTACAAATCTAGTTGTTTTGTGTAATTTTGACGCTTTTAACTTCGAATTATTATTTCAAAATATCGTTTGGAAAGGCAATAATACTAAGTTTAATCGTAAACATAAAAATCTTTTAATGAATGAAATACTTTTTGTAAAGTTTTTATTTATCATGTGATTTTTTTTTTGTTTTGCATGAGAAAATGTATATAACATTGAAATTTTAGATATTACCTCAAAATATTAAATTAAAACGGCCGACGTAAATCTGGTCTTTGCTCTTACTTTATAGATAATAAAAAATAATGTATAGAATTTATAATATAGTAAGCATTTATAAAAAAGTTGGGTTTTGAACAAAGAAATGTAATAATATCTTTCTTAATATATATATATATATATATATATATATGTACTTAATATATATTTTTTTAATTTATGACTCACCTTTGCAATACAAATATCTATAAAATTTTAATATAAGAAATTGAAATTTAACATATATTAAACATAATCTTAAATATCTCATGAACATATAGAAAACACAAATGCTTCAATTACATAATATGTAAAGTATATGTTATACAGTCGAACCTCTATTTAACGAAGTCGCTAAATCCCGGAAAAAAGTTCGTTATATGGAAAATTCGTTAAATAGAGACTCACCTTTTAAAATACTTTAAACTACATAAAACAGATTTTAAATTCATAAACACTAAATATTTTTACTAAAAGTAATTAATCACATTTTATTAAATAAATAATATCGATTTGTTTTATTTATTTTACCCACCAATATCCATCATCAATTCATTTTTTCTATGTGTTTAAATCTTTGAAATCTGCAAGGAAAACAAAACATTGTCCGGGAATACACTGTATTTCTTGTTTAAAGTAAATAGTTTTATATTAAAATTAACGAAATTTTATGACATTATCGTATTTATTATTATTATGACAAATAATTTTAACCATACATTAACATATGCAGGGCTCGCAGCGTTCCTAAAATTTTCGCACTTTGCTACCACTAAATTAAAACGATAATCTTTGTTGTATAGTTCTATAATAGATGTTAAAGGAATCTACCACGAAGAATTCTTTTTTAAAATACTGGTAGCAAAGTGCGAAAATTTTAGGAACGGTGCGAGCCCTGCATATGCGTCCTTAAATTTAATTTCTGAAAAACTCTGTTAATTTTGCCTGAGTTTTTTATTTAAAAAAGTGCTTTCTCTCATAATGCGTATCGCATCTTTGCAATGCACAAAAACCCCTTCACGCGTATTTTCTTCTAACTATAATTCGCGTCGGATTTTTCAAATGATTTCAGCATTTCATCATACGAAGTTTTGTTAATTCCTGCATAATGACCATTTCCATTACCATCATATTCGTCTTCATCGTAATTCTTTGCTGTATTGTTTTTATTTTTCACTCTGTCGAAAATATCCAATTCGGATAGTGTTTCCGAGGTCTCAATTTCAGAATTAAGTGAAATAGAATCATCAATCAGCACATCATGGTTAATTTCTTTTTTCTTCTCACTGTATCCACATTTTTTTTAAGTTACTCTAAGGGATTATCGTCTTCGTCCTCCGTACTTACCGAATTCTCACTGCTGACAAAGAAAGCGCCTGGTAAAATCAGTTCAAGGCCATTCAACATCATAAAATGTGTTTAAAGAAAGAATAAGTTTGAAATATCCAGAAATATTTTGAGAAATGGGGAGAAATTTTTTTTTTTTTGATTACAAGAAAAAGTTCGTTAAATAGAGAATGCGCTTCGCTATTTGGAGGTTTTTTACGAAGAAATTCGCAAAATATTCTTGGTTCCAAGGAAAAGTTCGCAAAATAGAGGTTCATTAAATAGAGGTTCGACTGTATTTTATAACCTCATTATAATATATCAAACTTGTTTTCGTGTAACATTACTATAACAGTTACTATTCGCTACAACTTACAAAAATGCGTCGATTTCCTAACAGCAAGATATCGTTATAAAATATTATAATACAATAATATAATAAAGTATTTTAAAACTTTTTTTGCCTGCAACTTCAAAAATACTTAAAAGAAAGTTTAAAGCTAACAGTGGTTCCCTGATCTTCAATTGGGGGTATTAACTGACAAATAACAAATACAAACTAAACAGCTAATAAATATTTCTATTGTGTTATATTAAAGATAATCGATATAATCGTCTTTTTGTATTTCATTTATGACAGGTGAAAAATGCACCGATATTCAATCAGCGAGAAATCGCAAACAAATATCTTTGCAGTTAATACTAAGAAACTTAAATTAAAATAAACGTTATTTCGTTTCCATTTCAAAAGGAACTTTTTAAAATATTTAATAGAAATTTTATAATTAAAGAAATAAGTTGTCAATAGTCAAAGGGATAAAATTTTAAGTTAACAAATATCTTGAACAAATAGTTAAGCAATGCGTTTTAATTAAATTCTCAATTATCTGCTTTGTCTTTGAAACTCGTATTTGAAAGAGACTTTGAATGTCATGGAAAACGTTTGGGTAAAAGTACTATTTACTATTCAGTGGGTTCTTTTGTAAAGTTTCTGCAATAAGGAATTATCAAGTACTTTAGTTAAAATAGTTGAATAAAATAATCCCAAACGGGAACTCAAACGTTGTATTACTTTGAAAATATTTTTACTTGAGGAATTTCTTTAAATAAATCTGCCGTTACATAGCTTCTCACGTGCTTTGCTTTCTATAGCTTCTAACGTGAAATAACCATTACAGGTTAACCTCTTGAAGGGCGATGATGCCGCCATTGCACAACCTAATTTTAATCCCTTATTGCCACATTGACAGCCGAATTTTTCAATGAAAATTTCACTTTTACTCCCTCCGTCCCAAATTACTTGCTACATTTAGGTCGAAAATTTTGTCCCAAATTAGTTGCTACATTTCCAGTAAGTGTCATAAATAACTTCCGATGCAGTGTAGTAGATCGTAAAAATATACTACAAAGAATATAACGGGGAATACTAGGTGTTTAAAGAGAGGTTGACTACAATGTGAAGTAATGAGAATAAAAAGAGACGATAATTGAAATTATGAGTAATAATTTAGAAAATACCCTAAAGAAGGAAATTAATAATAAAGAGCGTAACGCTGTATTGCAATTTTTACTGCAACATTTGAAAAATGATAAATTTAGTCGTGGTGCTATAAATGCTGCAGCGATTAAGTTTAATGTTCATCGTAGTAGAAATCCCGTTTGTGGAAAGGCAAAGACGTCAAAAATATATAATGATGAAATTTACACTGTAAGTTCACAAAAAAATTGTAAATGCGGGATAAAAATAAAAGAATTTTCTCAGCAATTGAGCAAAATCAAAGATGTCCGAATAAAATGAAGACAAACACTGCGGAGTTTATTATATGCTGTTAGTAATCCTAAATCAACATTACACAGGATTCTCAAGCAGGGAAAAGTTCTGAAGCATATTTCATGCAAAATTAAACCAAGTCAAACAACCACAAAAAATAAGCTCGATAGAATTCGATTTTGTTTTGTTTACAGAATGTTCAAACTAATGGATGCTTTTCGAAAATTTCGTATAATATTCATATCGATGAAAAATCGTTTTATATTACGAAAACCAGTAATTCGTTTTACATCACCCTAGATAAAAACTGAACCTTTGGGGCACTGCAAAAGCAAAAAGTTTATTACCAAAGTAATGCCTATATCAGCGGTGGTAAGACCAAGTTACGACTAGAATTGAAATGAAATGTTTGGTGAAAATTTGGAATATGGCCTTTTTCAGAAAATGCAAAAAGAAACTAAAAAAAAAACGTGCAAAAGGAACTGCTGTGACAAAAGTTGTAGAAATTGTTAACAGAGAAGAAACCCGAAAACTGATTATAGAAAAGGTTTTGCCGGCTAGAAACGTAAAAAATTTCCCAGTAATGAAAAATTGAGCCCTCTATACACACAACAGGACAATGCCAAGCTTCATTTGCAGTGGATGATCCCAGTATCACAGAAGTATGTTTAAAAGATGGATGGAATTTTCAACTACAATGTCTACCTCCAAATAGTCCATATTTAAATGTACTTGATCTCGGGTTTTTTAACGCAATACAGTCATTGCAACATCAGATGCCCACAAAAAATATTGACAACTTAATTGATGCAGTTGAAGTGGCTTTTCAAAATATAGAAGTAGAAAAGCTTGTTAATGTATTTTTAAATTTACAAACATGTATGGAAAACCTTATGATATCGGGCGGAGGCAATTCGTACATAATAACACATCTCAATAAGAAAAAACTAAATCTTCTTCCGCGAAACCTGGCATGTAATCCCGAAGCTATATTATGTGCAAGAAATTCCTTAAATATCAATTAAAATGGTTTTATTTGCGATTAAAATTATCACAACTTGGTATTTTGATTCTCATTTTTTACTTTCTACAAATGTAACACATATACTGGGGCTAATTTTTCGAAGCAAACTTACAGGGTTAGCACGCTATTAGGCCACGCCCAATTTTGTAAGGATGCTACCATTAGTATACCATAAAGATAATTTTCTTCCTAAAGAATTAACGATTAATTAGCTAGAAGGTAATTTTATGTGATTATTTGCTGCAAGAATCCTTGCAAGATGAAACGTGGCCTAAGAGTGTGCGAACTCTGGATTTTTTAAGCAAATTTGGTACATATTTAAAAAGGGACGGAGTGAATGCTAAGTAAATGTTGTTGATTGATAGCATAGCACTCTGATCTCCATGAAAAATGTTTTAAAAAAATTCACAAAAATCATCTGTATCAATAATCAGTACAAAAGTATTCAAATGTAGCAACTAATTTGGGACCGAAGGAATATTGAGTACTATACGCTAATATATACTTTTACTTGTTTACAAATAAATTTTCGTGTAAATACTGGTGTCATTCAATTATTGCAACATTTTACGAATACAAGTACATTGCCCCTAAAAGGGTAAAATAGCGAAAGATTATAAGTGTACCGGCAATAATAATTTTATTGCGAAAAATTTAAAATGCTTTTTCTTCTGAAAGATATAATTTGTTTTATAGATATACCGTTACTTGGATATACTTCAACTCAGGAAAGGGCAATTTGGACTCGAATAAAAATGTTTTAAATTTGTGTCGTGTTATTAGTAAAGTTCCATGTATTGGCGAATCACGTAAAGTCTTTCAACACAGTAGATCCAAACTGATTTTTTTTAGGTATAAGTAAAATCCCAGTGTCCCGGTAATCCGAATTTATGGTCTATAGAGCCTAAACTTAAAAAGATTCTTTTATTTTCTCTTTTGTTTCATTGTTTTAGTTTTATTTTCTAATTTCGTTAGTATCGCAAAATGCATTTCTTCGGGATTTTTCAAAAAAATAAAAAATAAAATAAACAACGTTAAGCACATAGTTCAGAGTATATTAGATATGCCTATACCGTCAAAACTGCTTGAAATATGAAGACAGTTATCGCTCAAATCATTCGGCAAAAACAAAACAAATACATAGTTCAAGGGTCGAATTCATTGGGCAAGGAGGGGTTGCCAGAGAGCTCCACAAGTGTTTGGGCCGAATTGTGACTGGTTTTAAGAGGTTTGAGAGTTGCATTTTTCGTATAGCGCAAAATCAACACATGTCTTCATTATCTTTTTCTCAACTCTTCTAACGTAAAATACAGCTGAAAAAACAAGTGATATAAAAATTTTGTTTTTAAATTCAATTCCTACTTAGGCTACTCCCTCAAGCTAATATTAGTTTTTGTTGCATTAAAATATCTCAATTTGTTGATTTTCTATAAGCAAGTAGGTTTACAATGGAAGTCTATGGGAATTTGGCGAAATATTAGAGATATAGCCAGGTTGGCTACTCATGATTAAACGATTACGAATTACTTTAAACTTAGGAGTTGCGTATTTTAACCTGGGAGTAGTCGCGTGTCAATCTTTTTGCCACCCATATAAATTAGCTTCTCCTAACTCATTACACTTATAAATACAATACTCCATCACCATAGTCAAGTAACAAGAAATCTCTGTTTTTCTCCAGGTACATTTTTGCAAGTAAAGTTGAAATTGGTGGAAAAGTTTGCGCAACAATCACTAGTGTCAGTTGTTTTTTTTTTTTTTTTTACTTTTCCCATTATTTCAAATCTCATGAATAAAATGTGTAATTTAAGTAAACTGCAAATTTATAATTTCATTGAAATGCATTATTCGAATATTAAGTGAAACATGTTTCTTATTTGACATTTTCTGTATGCGGTGTGTGTGTGTGTGTGGGGGGGGGGGGGCAAAAAACACCGAGCGCCCTCCGACTAATAACGTTCTGACGCGACTACTCTCTGGATAAACAACCTTCGAAATTACTAAAAAATATGTGTCTAAACTCAAGATATATATTTCTTTTCGGAGTTTTATTCTAAACAACAAAATTATCAAGTGGTGTTGAACTTTTTTCCAGCACTGTACACGAGTAAATAGGATATGCATAGAAAAACTGCATATGTGTTAGTGTTTGTTTGTTTTTTCACCTTTTTTGAGACGTATTATTTTATAGTTTCTCAAAATATTCTTGTCATGGAGCTTTTTGTTTTCAATTCTATTGCATTTGATTTATAAGAGGAAACATGAGATGAAATAAATATCGCATTACCAGAAGGTAAGAGAGCGTTTCGCAAAAATAGATACTTTTTACGATATTTCTTAAATGACAGTTTTTGGACAGTTTTCCATAACTTAGTAGCAACAAAAGAATGATAAAGTAAAAATCAGTTAAAAGAAATATTGCTCAGGAATTCTAGTGTCGAAAGTGAAAAATCGTTCATGGTTGACAATAAAGTATGTTTATTTTCTAGATTCTTTATAATGTTACGTTGAAAAGGAAAATAATATTATATAAAACATATTTTTACGAGAAGAAACACAAACGTATTAATCTCTTTTAGTATTAATAAATAAATGCTTTTAAACACAAAGAAAATTATTATGGAAAATAATTCAACTTCAACAAAGCATTTTGATGTTCGTATTTTGAAAAGTCGTATGAAGAGTCACAATTATGTGGAAAAATTCTGGAAAGAAAAATATTCCAAAAGAAAAAAATATATACATATATAGGAAGAAAATACCGAATATTAGAAACGAAAAACCAATTACAAAATTCCATCTTTGCATACATGAATAGAATTAAGTTAAATAAAAACGTATAAAACTCTATTTTGAGCAAAACTAGTATTATTAAAGCATTCGGAATCAATCAATAAAGTGCAATCAGATCAATAAAGTGCAGATCAATAAAGTGGAGATCAATAAATTCAGATCAATAAAGTGCAATTAAATGAAGTTAAATTTATTTATATACATATCTAATATATAAAATATTTTGTTCTCTTGTACTTTCTAACACATATTCAGGCAGAAAATAATCGAAACAGTGGAAAGAATGTTTTTCTATTTCCGTGTCTCGTAGCAGGTCCATTTGCGCGGAAATTATTGTCACAAAAAAGTGTGAAACAACAGAGACTGACCGCATGCAAAATTGAAAACTTTTGAATTCACCCTTTCCTTTATTCAGAAATAGAGTTTTTTCTCTTTATTTCTTTAAACTGGAAATAATTATATACTAAAGTATTTTTGTTTATTTTTCTTTGTATGTTTTACAAAGTAGTTTTAATCAAATGCTTAGGACACTTTTAATTCCATTGCCTGAAATGGTAAATATATAATGTGCAGAAGTGAAAACTATTGCTTATTTGAAGCAATTTTGAAGTAAAGATTGTTATTCAATTGTTGATTGTTTTCTTTTCAACCGATTGTTCTACATTTTTATACTGATGTATGGCTGTTTGCATGAGAATTTGTAGTGTAAGTCACATGCTACGATTTTTGGCTACCAGTATTTTAGAACGGAAAAATGTGACTCATTTTATCCGAGATATCTCAGTAATTGAATAAGAAGAAGCACATTTTTTGAAAATACAATCAAACCCCGTTATACCGCTATTACCGTTCGAGAAATTTTCGGCTCTGTAACGAGTTTGTCGGTATAGAGAATTAGAATACAATAAAAATAATTTTTTATACTATTATACTATTATTATTATTATTATAAAAATAAATGTCATAATGTCTTTTTATTAAATTATTCAATAGTATATATAATTAATATAATATACACATTATAATTAATACTGCATGATTCAAATTTATCCAAATAATGTATGGAATTATCATACACTTACCTCTTTATGTAATCAATTTTAGATAAAGTAGATAATTATGTACATAACAGACACACACATTACATTAAATCTCACACTGAATTTATTTTACTTTAATTTTATCTTTTACAGGGAAATATTTTAAATAGCTAGTTTTTTTTTTCAATATATTTTTCTACAACTAAAAGATTGTTCATCATTTTTTTTATCAGTCGCATGTTTTTCTAAAAAAAAAATCTTATTTTACCAATGCAGTTTTTAACTTCATCAGATTTAATATGAGGTGTTTCAGATTCGCTGTCAGATGAATTTGAATATCGATTTTGATTGGCAACGATTTCTTCGATTGTCAAATCTTCAAATGTTGAAACATTTTTGTCTGTATTAATGTACACAATTGCCGATAGAGGAGGCTCAATAGTTATTAATTTCTGTATGTCTTCTTGAAGTGCTGTACTATTTTGTTTTCGAGTAGATCCTTCAGATTTAATCAAAGCAGTATTTTCCAGCAGTTAACAATATTTTCTGATGAAACTTCATCCCATGCTTTTTTTATCATACGAATAGCATCATGTAAAAGGATTGGAGAAAAATCATCCTAACTGATTTTTTCGATGAGATGGCGGCAATGATACTTTCGATACTGAGCTTTGAATGAGTTTATTATGCCCGCATCCAAAGGTTGTAAAAATCCAGTATAGTCAGGAGGTTAAAATTCAATGCGGATATTGCTCATTGGATATGGAAATGCTATGTCACAAGAGGCATTATCCAAAATCATTAAAATATGGCGTTTGCTTCTTTTTATTTTTAATTTGAAATTCACTAACCATTTTTGAAATAATACTGCAGTCATCCAAGCTTCCTTTTTATTCTCATAATCTACATAAAGAGCAAAATTAAAAAAATTTAAACATCTTGGCTTAGCTGATTTTGCGAGCACTGTCATAGTTCTTTTATCAGATCCATCATTATTTGTACAGAACATAAGAGACACACGGTCTTTTATTATAATTTTTTGCACCCCTTAGCAGACCCACTCGAAATTGTTTTATCTTTCTGTTGGCGGTAAAAAAGGCCACTTTCATCCCTATTGTAAACATCTTCAGCTTTATACTCGAAAATCAGCGCACTCAGTTTGTTACGACCATTTAACTCGATATATTCATAACACCTGATGTCTCATCTCTTCGTATCGTCGGTACCATGTGAAACTATCCAATATGAAAACAGTGTTGCCAGTGGGTTACTTTTTTTAAATTCAGATTTTTTAATTGACACCACTTTTCTGAAATAGTAAAATTTCCTTTGCTTTAGCCTTAATTAATGTGTTATTAAATGAGGTTAAAAAAGGCGAATTTTACTATTTCAAAAAAGTAGTTCCAATCAAGAAATCTGAATTTTAAAAAAGTAGCCCACTGGCAACACTGTTTTCATATTGGATAGTTTCACATGGTACCGACGGTATATACTAAAAGAATCCTCATCGCTTTTTAAATCTCTTCAACCAGCCACAACTGTATTCGGAATCTGTGATATTCATATGCTGGCTAAGGACATTTTTCCTGCTCTCTGATGATGTGTCCGTTTATGGTAGCATTTTTAGCACTCATTTGTTGTATGCATGTGCAAAGGGCATCGTCTAAGTCTTCATGTTTCGCTGTTTTGAGTCTTTTTACATTTCACTATAGATCGTTAGTGTTAATCCATTTTCTGTGTTCATCAAAATGTCTCCGATGCAGGGCCTGATAACAGGCTTTTTCCATATTGTAGAAAAATGGAGATGTGTTGTTGCGAAGCATTCACATCTTTTTTTATTCGCAAATTTCCCTCTTTTCCGAAATTGACCAAACTGCTCTATTCGCCATAATGATTTAAAATAAAGATACAGGATATTTTGCAGATTTAGATGGTGAATTCTTCGATGTTGCAATCAACTCCGACCGAAGCTACAAATGAGAGATTTTGAATTGCACGCTGTTTTTTCTTTAGTAATCGACATAAACTGCAGGCAGTCTTTCATCTATACACATTGTTAGGTCTCCTGACCACTGGACGGAGAAGTTCTTTTCTGCATTGTTCTCACCTGAGAGAGGAGAGATCCTTTTGGCCATTTTTACTTTTTATGATTTGACAAAGCAAAAATAACGGCTAAAATATTCTGGTACGTAAAAATACCACCCTAAATCAAACCCTATATTTTGAACGTATACGTGACACCTGTCTTTAAGGGTTTAAAGCATTTTACTTTCTCATCTTTCTGCGCACGTTATGACCATAAATGTACACTTTGAGTACACAGAGATAAAGATTTAAAAAACTTCATAAACCTTTCAGAAAGCCAAGGTGAAAATAATCTACCTGAGTTCAATGCAATTAAAGAATGTTTTACTATGGTTATTTGTTAACATACGTTTATAAAAACCTGTAACCTGTGATTTCTAAAAAGAATAGTATTTTTATTGGGAATGAGAAGGAATTTATTTTTGTGAGATATAATTAGAAGTATAGAGACTGACTTAGCATAAAAGTAAAACAAGAACGTAAACTCATGCGTCAAGCACACATTACGGAACACTTTCCAACACTTCCAGGATACTATAATAAAACTTCATTGTTTAATAATATAAAAATGATGTCTAAATAAACAATTTGTAAAATGCATCACACATTTGAACTCACAATTGCAGCAATTACAATCAATTGTCGGAATAATGTCTCAACTTATTGTCCAACACTGTATATGATCTGTAGATTTATCATATAATACATAGTATGCTAAATTTCAATTCAGTTAGAAAACTCATAGAAAAGTTGAAAATGCCCCTTCATCTATTTCCATCATAAAAAGAAAATATACTTTAGATGTTTTGTGGGCGCTGTATTGGATCATTAAAATTTATACTCACTAAGCAATATAAAAAAATGTTAACGCGTACCTCAGCGGAAAACGTATTTACAGCAATTATTGTTCACAGATAGTAATGTAACCGATTTATTTTGTGCGCCCCTGTATAGGAACGATGAATGCTATACGCACGCTATTCTAAAGCATCTTACCGTGCACCTCAGAGATATAAATGAATTTCAATATATTTTAAATAGTGTAACATGAATAAAATACACCGAAAACGATTTTCCCTAGAAACCGTAATGTAACAGAATTCTTTTGAGTGTCCCTGTAAATGAACGATAAGTGCTATGTATACATATTATAAAGTGAGCATCTTGTTGTGCACTTCAGCAATACATATAAATTTTAAAGTTTTTGAAATTGTGAAACATCATTAACCCTCCGTCTACCAGACGGGTCCATTGGACCCGACAGGTACATACAAAATATTCATTCAAACCAGAAATTTCTTTAAAATAAACTAAGTATATAAACCAGACAAAAATAAGGTAAATAAATAAGTTAAATAGTTTTAAATAAAAATTCTGGTGTAGAACGTTTTATTAAAACTTGAATAAAATTCCCGGTAGATCTAGGGTTAACAACCACCACAGAGAGAGTTGTATAGCTGTAAGTGTTCACTATACCCCTATTAACTTATTTTTTGATTCAATGTTGTAAGCTCTGTTTTATACCTCCTAACGCTGATGAGTTTTACTCACAATCATGGGTGCGTATTATACCTGTTGAATGGTTATTTTTGTTGCACTATATCAACCTATGTTCATAATTAATTTCATTAAAATCTGTCCTGCAGTTCCGGATATAATAGACTAAATCTGAAAATACTCTTCAATTTGAACATGAATGTATATCGCGAACAAATCATATGGAGATGTGGCTCCGATAGAAATAACTGACGTTTTGGTATGTTTGGTAAGTTTGGAATGCTTCATAAAATGTTTGGAAAGGATTCATTCTGAAAAATGGCTTGTTTTGAGGTTATGACCGTCAAACGGACTGATGTTATGACACTCAAATTTATATCACATAACTGTCAACTTTCTAGCTTTTTTTCCTTTTTTAAAAAAAAAGTAAAATGAACATAATTTGAACCAGAAAATTTATTTAATGAAATGTTTCCTTCTTTCATGTCGTTTCAAAATGTATGTTCTTTATTTTACATTAATCAAAAAAAATTTTTGGTTCTATATTTGATATGAAGAACACCGGGAGTTTCGTAGTTACGATATTTTTTTAAATTGCATAAATCCATAAAATTAATTAAATAATAAAATCTAGTTACAAACAACATGTAAACACTAACAATTTTGTTAAATGAATAAAAATTTCGTTAACTGATTTTTTTTTGTTTCAAAATATATTTATTTGACTTGACAAAGAACTTTAAACCCTTAATTCTCGCTCCCTTGATTTTCACGGGCTATGTCTTTTTTTATTCAGATCGTTTGATTCCCACCAGTTTCATAAAATAGTGTAATTGGCTTTATCATGGTGTCATTTTACCTGTAAGGGAATTTTTCTTTCTCAAAAAAGTGGTTCCAGGAAGCAATTTGAATTTTTAAACTGTGATTTAATGTGGCCGTTAATGAGATAAGGTTAGCCACTATGCAATATGAATTAAGATCTTCCGATTTTCGAAGTATCAAAAATAGCCATTTTTTTGGATTGTGCCAAACATTTGATTAACATCCCATGAGCTATAAAATATAAATTTTTGGAACACTGACGACATACAAACAAATCTTATTATTAAGCACGTTTCAACTATATTGGAAAGCATTTAGAAAGAAAATAGTAGCCGAAACTTGCGATTTCAAAAGTAGTTAATCACGTTAATCAAAGTTCATTAGCTAAAACGATAAATATTTGCGAATAATTATGAAAATAATAACAATAAAAGTGGGAATACAAGAAATAAAATTACTTTATGTGATGCTTGTCTAACATTTCAGGTATCAAGGCCATTGTCAAACGACGAATAGGGCCAGTGATTCCAATTTCATATTTTTGCTAAAATGCCATAACTTTATCTCGCTGTAATAGTGATGATATGCAGATATGTGGACTCGTTATATATACGTTTCACAGTAATAGCTTAAGGACCCTACATTGCACAAAAAATTTGCGGGATGAGGGTTAAAAACGTTATGCCAATTCTTAAAAAAATATCCCTCCCTTCAACAACGCGAAACTCTCAGACGCAAGGACTTCATAGCGCATTAAAAAGCTATTCATTCAAGACGTTTGACACTCCCAGGCATATCAGCTCAATTGATTTGTCGTCAAGCGGTTTTCGTTTTTCGATAATTGAATTACACTTTGAGTTATAAGAGATTGTTATCGCTTCAAATTCGATTCAAAACGTCAATTTTGGAAGTATTTCCTGAAAGATCTCATAACTGTATCGAAAAAAAAAAAGTTTAATTACGTAATTTCTGAATAAGAGTACCTGCCAATTTCATGCGTTTGCTAATGACAGTAAATTGAGAAATGCGTCAGAAAGTATGCAGTTTGGATTTTAGAACAGCCTTAATGCATCTTGTTAAACCGTACAAATATTAATGGATTTTAAGCAAAGAACCTTTTAAAAGAAAAAAAAATATATTATCATGAAAATATCGAAAGGAAGTCAAAAGAACTTTTAAAGGGCGCCATAAAGTCATGTCTCACAGCTCTATTTTATTCATAGTAGCGAGAAAAATATTTTTACAGACTTAGTAAAAAATAAAGCTATTGACGACTGAACACACACAAAAATAATTATTTTGCTTAACACTACACTCGGCAGTACCGCATACGAATATATCAACCAATTAAAATGTAACCTTTAACCCTTTGGACTTCTGCGTGTCTTACGCAAATTTTATTCGAACGGCACCACTTCTTAAAAAGAAGTTTACTTCAAGTACACAATTTCAAAAATGCTCTGATTAAATAAAGAAAATTTTATTTTCCTTTATTACTGGTGCCAAAAACAAGGTTTCCAAAGAAAGATGATGTCGTCGTAGTGGCGACAACGGAGTGCAAAGTGTTAATAAATGAATTCAGGCGAAAGTTCTATGGCTACCTTTAAATAAAAATATTTGCTTTATTATATTGGTCAATCAACGCAAATAGATGAAAAGATGTAACTGACATATGGTATAGACAAGGATTTGGTACGTTAGCTCATAAAACTGAAGCATTAATTAAAATATATAGTTAAAACAAATTTTAAACCTATGAAATATCATTCTCTGACATACAAGCATTACCACACAAAAGATCAAAAAATATCATTTTATACTGAAGTACTTGTACAGGGCTCGTATGCTTCAAGGACATTTTACCAGAATTTTCGTGAAGTAATAATTACCTTATTTGATGGTAAATAAATACATCTTCAGATATAGCGACAAACAACAAAACTTAACAAAAAATTCTGGTACTAAAACATCTAAAATCCCAGGAATCCCTTGATGCGTACGAACCCTGTTGTAGCTTTTCGTCTGAGTTTCATCTTATAATTTGAACACATAAAGTATTTTTTTTCTATGTATTATATTATTTTTTTGGTCTTCAGATACAATTTTCACTTGGCAAAAAATTTGAAACTCATATTTCAGATCATTCCCTTACTAAATATTAACTCATGAGGTTTCAGATATGTCGCACTTCTGTATACTGAAACATCGAACATGTAGTGAGCACATACCTTACCTATCTATAAAATAATTTTCAGCCATCCTTGAGAAATACTTCATTATAGTATAAGGAAGAATTGAATTGACAGATTGGTCAATATGTTATTAATCCCTCTTTTAAATTTATAAAGTTGATTTACTTCCTAAAAATGCAGTAATGGGTCGTTTAATTCTCCCTGAAAGGATATTTTAAGAATATGCATTGGTTTTTTAATTTAATTTATGAGTACAAATAGTGTAAATTTTACCAGTCTGTTACTGTTCATTCCCTAATGTGTGAGAATGATTCTTATGTGAGAGAAAGGATTTATTATTTTTAAAAAACTAGTAGAAAAGATATTTTTGCTGTATTTTGTTATTATTGAAAAAAAAAATTAGTGATTGTCTTATACAGTAATACCTTAGCATTCGCGAGTTTTGAAACAAAAAATACACAACATTTCAACATTGGCACCACTTTTTAAAAAGAAAAATCTTTTACATACGCACTGACAACAGTTGCAAGAAAAATATAATACAAAATGTATTTTTTTTTAAAGAGTGGTGCGAACGGTATATAAAAATAGCAATTTTGCGGTCGCGGTTTTGACATTCGCGGAACGTAACCCTCGCGAATGTTAAGGTATTACTGTACTAAAACATTTTAAATTATGTTCTAACTCAATCAAAGTATATTTGAGTCTCATATTAGAAGAAAAAAGAACGGGTTACATTACTAGATATTCAAAAGTTTTGCATACTAAAATTAAATTTCAGATGTGAATTATTCCACAGTGACAAATGTTTATAATAAAATGTGCTCTGACCTGTAAAAATTTGACTGTTGCTAAAAAAATGTACTTTCAAAAAATGTATACAAAAATTTGATAATTTTACGGAAAAAATTAGCATATTTTTAAGCAAATGGTGTATAAAATGTTATTTATTATGTAAAAGTATTATGCTATTTATTGTGTCATCAATGAAACGTGAAAAAGAAAGTTGAGAAAGTTCATTAAAAGAACTTGCGAAAGAATTTAACAGTCAGAGTCAGTTAAAAACTTGCCTGGTACACGGCAGAAATGTAGCTTACTAGCGTGAAGTTATTAAGGAAATAAAGTCATCTTTAACCGTAAACTATACATTACTGAATACAGATTTCAGCGAAAATTTTAGTTGTAAATTCACTGAAGAAATTCAATCTGTACATTTCGAAAAAAAATCGGCAACAATTAATTCTTCATTCGGGTATTATGCATACTAAAAATGGGGACTCATTAAATTTAATTTAACAGGGATTTCTAAGCATTTTGATTGGATAATGAAGCAAGAAAATTAAATGTATTCCGGAGAACTATTGGAAACAGATGACAAATCTGTGAAAATAAAGACTTTTGAATCTACGGGACTACTGTTGAATCTACAACACTAGAACCGCCGGAAATTTTACTGAAGTGTTACAAAAATATTTTACACCGGAAATTTTAATTGGAACTACTTAACTTATTTAACTTATTTCTCCGTGGTTCGTTTTAAACTTATTTTAGAAAGAAATTTCTTGTAATAATAGAAATATTTTTATTTGCTAGCGGTCAAAGTGACGGTTCTAGTGTTAAGCGACCCACGAAAGAGAATATACACAAAGCGATATAAGTAAGCGTCCTATCTTAAATGGGAGAAACCGTAAGATTAAAAGCGAGGTCACATCAATCAAGATCATGCGCCACGTAGCGGATGAAATGTGAACTACAGGTAGATATCTAACTGTTTTATTACTGACACCACTAAAATTATAAAGTTTTTTCACCTTGATTAATAACTGAAGTTTTTCTGATAAGGCGAAGAAAATTTCGTGGTGTCAAGTGCGTCGGATGCCCCTCTCACTATGCCATTATTTTGCGATAAATGTGGCAAACAAAATTCATTTCCATGAGCGACGCTAAAATCCCGTGTATGTGAATTATCACTCCATCCACAAGGTGGCGCAACTGCGTTAATTTACGCCTGATTCCAGCATTAAGTTTGTTCGCTTACTTATAACGCTTTGGGATATACATGACGGCCTAATCTTTGACATTAAACATAATTGAATTTCCAGTACCTCGTGATTGCAGAGGAAGTAGATTTAATTGTTTAGGCAAAAGGTTTTCTTCTTATTATTATTATTTGAAGAAAGTTTTTCACAAAATTGTCATTTCCTCACTTTGGGGTCATCCCCTCATTCTAATCAAAAAAATTAAGAATTATAGAATTTTGATCTTTTAAGAGCATGCGGGCTATTTTTCTCTAATATGTACCTTTTGTAGCTCAGCGGCAATAATCGCGACCAACGACATACAAGCACAGTTCATAACGTTTCAAACGTCACGCGGAGTGGATTATCTTTACACGGTGATTGGTACAAAGCAGCACGCCCACCGTTTTGTGGCAATCGTCGTGTAAAGATGATCTACTGTGTGTGACATTTTAAAAGTCTTTGGCCTATCAAACTGGACTTTTATGTCATTGGAAGCGCGGTAATCAGTTCCTGCAAAACCGGTTAAAGTTCGAGCTTCACCATTTTCAAGATATGTCAGATATGTCTGCTCTGCTCATAGTTCCCTGTGTGACCGCCACTTTTAGTCAGAAAAATCGGGTTCGCACCAGAAAAACAAAAAAGTATTTTCAGATTTACTTAATGACAGATATCTATGGACTACTTATAGTAAAAAATTCTTCAGAAAATTCCTGTGTGAAATCGAAATTTCTGGATAAAAATGGAGGTCAATCTGGCAAGCTTGTTAGTTCCATACTATACTCTATGAACAAAGTTTTAACACTAGAATGCCCGGAAGGAGTCGATCCCACTCCGACCACGGGATTAAATGTCAATTGGAACCAGAAATTTCTTCATAAAACAAGTTAAACCATGCAGATCTACGATAAATAAATCAATAACTTTAAATAAAAATTCTGGTGTCAAATATTTTTATGAAACTTGAGCAAAATTTCCAGGTCTTTTAGTGTTAAATTAATTCAATTCAGAAATTTCACAATAAGTTCCAAGCACACAATTCCTACCCAGGCCTACCACAGGAGACAATTTTTATTTCCTGTTCGCATGACTATTATTAAAAAACACATTTTGCACAGCTCCCATGTTTTACGCTTTTTTCCTATCACTATTTTTTAACAGAAAAATATGTCTTGTTCAATCATCGAAAACACAGTATTAAATAAGAGAATTTTTTCTGATAAAAAATGGTGGTAGGAAAAAAGCTTAAAAGTTTGCAGCTAAGCATTTTGTATATTTCTCTTCCAAAAGTTGTCAAACGATACGTAAAAGATTTTTGTTTATAAAAAGGTGTGCGAAACAGAATTAAAATACAGTCGCCTATGGCAATCCAATTACCTACAATCATTGTCCGTACACCGAAACTGACGCTAATGTAGTTATCGACACCAGATCCTTCTTCCGCAGACAAAAGTGGTTACTAGCATGCATCTGAAAAAAATAAAGCAACTGCTGTGCGAGACCGTCTCCAATACCTAACAAATGCAGTAATATAATTTTACCGGTAGTTAATGAAATAATGTTTTCCAGTGAGAAATATAATCAGTTAAACAGGTTTCCTAGTTCCACTGGTCAGGGAATTTCACAAAATTTTCGGATACGTAGGACGAGGTATAATAATAATAATAACAAATAATAATAAATAATAATAATAAATTTCAATAATAAAAAGAACATTAAAGAATAATAAATCATCATAAAATTGCTTCAAAAGGAGTAAATTCTTTTTACGTAATAATTCGTCATGAAGTTTTTAGTTGCTCCTACCTTAAGATGTACACTTATTGGAAAAGGAATAACATTATTTGATAACAAACCATTTCAATTGTCAAGTCTAACAATTGAATGATTCTATATCTGAAAACGAATCAGTGAATCTATCAGAAATCATCACAGTATGCAGCGTGAAGATTTCTTAGAACATCCATAATGAACATTCCTTATGGTGTATACGATGATAGTTGAAGTATGCCCCCTCCCCGTCCCAGTTTTAAGGTGTTAGAAATTAACTAATCTTTAATATAAGATAATTTAAAAAATCGATTTTGAAAGTCAGTTTAACCGTTTCTCATCCTTTAAATATTTTGTTGGTGTTTTGTTTTTATATCACAATAGAAATATTTGTTTTACGGGGTGAGCAAAAAGTCCGTATAAACTTTAAATTTTCATGAAAACTGAAAAAATAACCGAAATGAAAAATTGTTTGCAGGATTAGCATCTAGAGATCACGGGAATTTTTTTAAGACAGAAGTAAAAAATAACTCAAAAAACTGTCGACAGATGACGCTGGTTCGTGCGATTTTGGTCGAAATATGCAAATGAAACGGCTATAAGAACTTGCGCTCCTAATCCAGAACTAGTTCACGTAAAACAACTTCACCAACAAAGCTTTTATCCTCCATTCTCAGCATCCTTGATCAAGTAGACGGGCTCACAACGCTGAATTAGTTCTGGATTAAGAGCGCAAGTTCTTATAACCGTTTCATTCGCATATTTCAACCGAAATCGCACGAGCCAGCGCCATCTGACGGTTGATTTTTGAGTTATTTTTTATTTCTGTCTTAAAAAAATTCCCGTGACCTATAGCTGCTAATTCTGCAAACAGTTTCCATTTGGGTTATTTTTGGGGGGTTTATGAATTTTTAAAGTTTATACGGACTTTTTGCTCACCCGGTATTTAGACAGATATGTTTAATTATTTCATAAGTTTTATTTAGTAGCTCGTAATTAAAATATGCTATTGCATCCCTGCACTGCAATGTTACATTGACCGCCAGATGTACAGTCGTGGAAAAAAAAAAGTAAACCCCCTACTAACTCCTCAACAAATTATCGTAGACGAAAGTTACTGGTACCGAACGATTGGAAATAAAGTCTGCTTTTAAATGATGTATATAAAATTTGCTTAGGGGGCCATCTACATATTAAAACGAATCCAAACTTCATTTTTTTCAATGCCAGTACCCAATTTTAACCAGATATTTAAAATCTTCGGTTAAAACTATGCCTAGACACCAACCACATTTCAAGTCATTTGAATAATAAGTTTTTGAAGTATAAACATTCAAAATTTAATGCATCTAATGTTAAATTACATTTTCATATTTTTGTTTATATCTCCTGAAATTATGCTCCTAATGTGCTAATTTTTTGTGTAGCACTAATGCTAATATACCCAAACATAAATACGTTATATTTGCAATTTTTATAATTTTTTGATATTTATTATGAATTATGAAATTAATATTCGAAAATATTATGAATTGCAACCTTCAGTTTTTTTGATGGATTTAGTTTTATTGAGTCCTTCTTTATAGAAATCCAAAATTTCACAATTTTCTTCCACGTAGTTTTCAAATTATGCTTAAAAAACGGCAAAAGGATGTTTTAAGGGGCCGTCTGTGATAGAAGTGACTAGATATTTTAAAATTTCTTCTGCTGCCGTTAATCTAGCAGGCTTCATTGACTGCTTGAGTGGTGTCTTGATCATGAAGGTGTCTGTCTCGGTTAACAATCGAGTACAGAACTTCAATTTGGATACAGCCGTGAAATGCGCTCGTTTTAAAATAATTAATTTCTTGGAAACTTATGGTGCGAATTGCATAAAAATTTGTTTTTAGGCTAATTGAAGGTTGTAGAGTTTATTTATGCTGTCAGAATTGCGTACTGCTATTGAAAAAAACAAAGTTATGGTTTGTTTTTATAAGTAGATGGCCCCCTAAGCAAATTTTATATACATCATTTAAAAGTAGACTTTATTTCCAATCGTTCGGTACCAGTAATTTTCTTCTACGATAATTTGTTGAGGAGTTTGTAGGGGGTGTTTACTTTTTTTTCCACGACTGTACATGTCTTTACATTAAAATCGACATCCAAGGACCAAATCCTTACCTCATAAAACATGTCAATAAAAATTGTTACGTTCAATAAAAATATGTTATATTAAACAAGACCTCGATGAAAAAATTTAGGAATCCTCGGAAACAAAAAGAATCCAGACCAAATAATAAAAAAAAAAGTATTGCTACAGCATAGCGCAAATATAGCAATGGCAAAAGCGACGCTTCTGCAGGCATATATTTCTGTTTCTACCGGCGCTGCTTTCAGTTAGCGTGATTTTTTTCAATTTGGGAGCGGAGTAAAATATTCTTATACGGTCGTAAGGGGTATTGTCGATCAATTTCTTTTTCGGTGAAATTTAAATATTAGATAACTTTTGGAATCGTGAATATTAAACTATAAAATAAAGGTTGTAGTCAAGTTAAATGTCATTAGTTTCAATTGAGACGCGTGAAAGGAATTGCTTCGGCTAGCATTGTACTGTTTTAAATGTTTCCGTACAATATCCTACCTAGTCCTCGAAACTAACCATAATTCAAATGTATTTCTAACTTTACTTATTCATTTTTTGTCATGTTTTGAAATATTTTGCTATATTTAATGTACGTGAAAGTGTATGCCACTGTATTGTACAAGTCCGTTTTTTTTGGGGGGGGGGGGAGGGGGGGTGCGGAGTTAAATATTTTTATAGCAATACGAGAAAGGGGTATTAGAGATTATCTGTTTCAATCCTGATATTTTTATTTCGGTGAATAGTATTTGTTCCTCCTTTTGCTGTAATTTAATATTTTTTCTATGGTTTAAGAAAGAAAAAATAATCAATTAACGGAAAGCTATTTTTTTTCTTCCGCTGAACATTCTCAATCATTCAGCCATATTACAAACGCTAGTTGGCGTACAGTTGGCGTACCATTTGGGAGCCCTGCATTCTGATCGTTTACTGGATTGAATTGATGAGTAAGCTATTTTCTAGACATATTTAGCTCTCAGTTGCCGCGAGCACATTATTGGTATTTTATTACATGAATAAGTAATTCCGGTTTTAACTTAAACATACCATTTGTCCAAATACCGGCTACCTAGATTGGTCTAAATACAGGCTAGCCGGTATTTGGACCTCTCTCGGTTGCTCTGCCTGAAGGAGAGGAAAAAGATAATTTAAATAGCTCCATAGTTAATAAATCAATTTAAATGGTTCAAAAATAATTCGAGTCCCATTTCGGAATATGAAAAAAAGCAACCGTGGCCGTAATTCTTCAGGAGCGATATTGGTTACCGGATCACTTCACAAAGAAGCGCTGTTGGACACTCCAAAATTGCCTGCAATAAATGTTAAGGGAAAGAAGAAAATGATGGAGGAAAACAGGTGAAAGAGGCAGAAATTCGATTTTTTTAAGTGAAAGAGGATGATATCCAACAAAGGAAGATGATGCAAATTGTGTCTTCTGCATGAATGCTTTCTCTGCGGACAAGAGTGGGGGAGGGGATTCTGGGTTCAAAGTTAAGAATGCAATATGTGGGCCTATATCTACTGGACTGACGCAGAGAATGATATTATGTGTGTATTTTTTTTTCAGATAAAATAATTCCCATTTAAATCAGCAAGCTTTTTTTTACGAGTTAAAAAACAAAATTAGAAACATAATGGAAAGAATGCTCTGAGAGATAGTCGTTAAGAATTTTATAAATTTTACAAAAATACTTGTTTATTAATAATTACTCATTTTTTCTTAGCATAACAAATGTTATTAATCAATCAGGGATGAGAGCGCTCCGACCCCCAAATGACCGTTTGCTACCACTAAATTTTATTAGTATTTGTCGCCGTGTTTAATGACAGAATTTCTGAGATTTAATAAAGCAAAGAATACTATTAAAATTTAATGGTGAAAATCAACTATTTGGATCGCAGCGCTCTCATCCCTGATCAATAAAATTTATTAAAATAATATTCTAATTGATTAATAATTGTCATTAGCTCTATTTGTGTGATCTTTTGAAAAAAAAAACTTGGGTAGCCGGTATTTAGACCCCATTTTCAAAACTCAAGATTTGAAGACTTTTGGAATTTTGCTTTTTATATACAGAAAAAGCTTTTTAAACCGATTCCCCCCCCCCCCTCTAAATAGGTGTAAAACATGTCAAGGTATCCTGCTGTCACTTTTTCTTTTAGTAATTTTGAAAATTGTATGATCTAAACTGAAAACAAAAGTGGTAGCCGGTATTTGGACCTTTTCCTCTACATCCTACACTATAAGGTCAAAGGTGACCAGTCACTTGCGATTTTAAACATTTTGTTAAATATCTAGAAAAATGCATGAGGAATTAACCTAAAAATGCATGTGTGTAAACAGCATAGTATAGGTCATATATTTCCGAGAAGATTTTTTCCCAAAACCCCATAGGGGACTACCAACAAATTGAAAAAAAACGAAAATCTTTTGGATAACCCTGTAAAAAGTAATGTAGCAAAACCATTCAAACTGGAGATTATTAATAAGTGGCTTATTGTAATATACTGTGCTCATTTTTTATGAGGATAGCATGTATACTCTAGAGAAATTAAGGTTTTTATAAAAACAGTCCCAAATTTCGCCAAGTTTCTTGCTTATAATTTGCAGAGCTCTTAATATAAAAAAATTCTTTTCAGAAAATATGACAAAAAGCATTGTACATAATACCCTGGAATCAGAATAAAAAAAATAATAAAAATTGGATGAAAAATGAGCAGGTTTACTAAAAAATGTTTCTCTGCACATGCACATGCGCGAATGCAATCAGTAGGTTCAGTAGTTTCAGTAGATTCAAATTTAGATGGAGGAGAACATATTTTTTCGCTACATTTCGACGATATCTTTGAAAATATAATACCTAAAATTTAAAGAAATGTATTTTTGAGTTCAGCGTTACGAAAGCTTTTACACGATACCCCACACGATATATAAACAGGGTTCGCACACTCCTTGGAATTTCCAAGGACTCTGGCACCACTATTAATGATAGGAAAAATTACATTTAACTTTTAAAACACGGAATTCGCAACCACCGCCTTTATTCACAGATTTTGCAATATTTTTCTGCTGTGATATACTTGGAAAATACTGTTAAATTTTAGTGGTAAAACTGTGCGAACCCTGTATATAAAGAAAACATTTTTTTTCTTCAATTAACTTAATTAGCCCCACTACATTTTTACTATATATATTTATGAATGTTTAGTACTCTGTATATATTTGGGTTAATAGTCTTTATTAATTCCCGCATTTTGAACTTTGCACGTTCCATAGTTTACGAGTGAAATGGCTGTGAGAGACAAACAGACAGACACAGGAGTGATCTTATAATGGTTCTGTTTTTATTTTATAAGTATGGAACCCTAATAGTTTTCATTTTAAATTTCATGCATAATATTTTATTTATTAAATACAAAGTATTCAATATGGAATTAATTTAAAAATATGAAGGTATCTTTTTATTCTTATTTAAAAAGGATATTTCTGATATTATGGAGGTAGAGTATTGTCCTCATAATTAATTATATACTTATACAAATGAATTTCACTTGCATATATCCATTGTACATACTTATACGTAATTGATATATACAAATGTTATTAAGAAAATTTACCCCAAACAGTTATATTTCTAAATGAGTCCACGATCCAATAGAAGATAAACTAGACCAGAGAATATTGATTTATTATACATGGCTCATTCTCTGAAAAGTGGCTTTTTTTTTTAATTGCGACCAAATAAAATTGCCTCAAAAATCTCAAAATTTAGCCTACAAATACCTTATTGCTATATTTATCAAAAAATAATATGAACCAAACTGTACCTGATAGATCTTCTGAGAATTTAATTTCAAAGCACTTCCATTGCTAAAATGTTCAAATAAATGATCGGCACCGGAATTTAAGAACAGATTTATTTATAAATAAGAAAAATGCTATATTTCACATACATGAAAAAAATTACAAAAAGTCTGGTGCCAATGTGGTGCTTAAGGATTAAAATTAAGTGGTTTCAAAAAGATACCACCACCCTTGAAAGAGTTAGAAAAGAAAATAAATTATAATTAGAAGTCATACTGTCAATAAATAATATTTTTTATTATTATTTGTGTATTTTATTGCATTAGATTTTCTACTTACTGTTTAGTACATATGTAAATGGATATAGATCATTCCCTCATGCATTAAAATTATGAGGGAATGGTGAAATACTTCTAAAAACAACTTTATGCAGAAATGATTAGTCTAATGTATATTTTCAGTTACTAAATCTCTTCAGAAACATATTTTTAATAATATAACATCGTTAAAAAATAATTTCATTTGTTTTTATTAAATTTATAATGGATGAGGGAATGACGGGTAATAAAAATACTTGCTTTGATCTAGTACTTCAAAGCCATGTACTAGCTATTCAGGAATGTTTTTGAGCAAACATAAAGAAGGCTGCTCCACTTTACTCATGTACAAACTGCCTTAGACATGTATAATACATGTGATGCTTTCTACTAATTAAATAGGGGCACATGTATAGTTATTTGAGGGAATGACTACAAATGCTAGGGACATCATTAAAAAGTGCTCTAATTCATTCATTATATACAATATACATATAATATTACAAATATTATTTATCGGAAACCTCCGATGAAAATGCTGCAATTTCAAAAAAAGTCCGAAAAGTAAGAGATAATGAAATCCCCCAAAGCAGAATATGCTTATAAATGCGACGTACATCGCAGAACAACGGATTTCACTGCAGAACATTTCAAATTTTCATTTTCAAGAAAATTCACCATTCAATGTAGGAAAAATCGCAAAATTTGTCACTCATTGGTTAGAAAAAAAATCACCAAATTCTTTAATCGTTCATTTAAAAAGTAAAGATGAAAATAAGCAATCGCCAGTCGCCACTCAATGAATAAATGTGAAAAACTGACGATTAAAAATATGGAAAGTACCAGCCAAACGCAAGATTTTCCAAAAGGAATTTCGTAAAAGAATTGGGAAAGAAAAAAATGTGAATTTTGTCAAAAGATCGCGAAAAAACACACATTTCGTCAGAGGATTACGAAAAAAAAAAAAAATGTAAATTTCATGAAATGATCACCAAAAAAGCGAATTGTATCAAAGAATCGCAAAAAAGCGAGAATTTTGTCAAAAAATCACAATAAAAACAGCACATTTCGTCAAAGGATCGTGGAAAAACCCGAATTTCATCAAAGGATCGCAAAGAATCCGAAATTTCGTCAAAGGATTCTGGAATAAATGCAAATATGGTCAGTGGATTGCGGAAAAAAACACAAATATCGTCAATACATCGCAGAAAGAAAAAAAAACCAATTTCGTCAAAGAATCGCAAAAAACCCACACATTTCATCAAACGATCTCTGAAAATCAAAAATTTCGTCAAAGAATCGAGAAAATACGCAAATATCATCAATAGAGCAAAGAAAAAACACAAATATCGTCAATGGATCATGGCAAAAACACAAAATTCGTCAATAGATCGTCAAAAAACACAAATTTAGTTAAAGGATCGCAGGGGGGAATGAGAATTTCGAAAAAAAAAACCCGAGAATTTTGCCAAAGAATTGCGAAAACGAATGTGAATTTTGTCAAAAGTTCGTGAAAAAAACGCACATTTTGTCAAAGGAACGCCAAAGAAACGAAAACATTGCCAATAGATCCGGAAAAAACGTGAATTTCGTTAAAGTATCTGGAAAAAATGCATAATTAGTACCAGGAGGGATCCCCTACCAACCCTCCCTTTACATTTCAGAAAATTTGCTGCAAATTTCAGATTTTTTAAACCTATTTTTTTCAATTTTGAATCATACCTGCTACTCAGTGGATAAACATACCTAAAATATACCCATAAATTAAATATTCACTGACATAAATGTACTTACTGGCTACTAAAGAAATTATTCTCACTCGCTAGTAACTGGCTACTAAATAAAGTCAACCTACCGGCCAGTGGCTACTAAACAAAATTCCTTATTTTCATCTTTATTAAAAAGATTGTGAAATTCATCAATGGGTCACGAGAAAAACTCGCACAGTTCATCAGTCATGGAGAACAAACCATGAAATTCTTCAGCCTGTTGTGGAAAAACATACAAAATTCGACGAACAGTTGCGAGAAAAAATCCATGATTTTTGCTAATCAGTTGCAGGTAAAAAACTTCGTCAGTGCACCGCCAGAAAAAACCCACGATCTTCTCTAATCGGTCGCAAGAAAAAGTCTCAAAATTCACCTATGTTAAAAGAAAAAATCCAGAAAATTGCAAATCGGTCGTAGCTAAAAAAAAACGCGGAATTCGTCAGTAGATCGACGGAAGAAACTGCAAAATTCGTATATCAGTAGCAGAAAAAAACTCTCTCCAATCGGCCTCAAATATACTTACTGGTTCAAGAGAAATATAGCAAAATTTAAAAATCAGTCACTGGTAAAAAAAAAAAAGCGAAATTTGTCAGTAGATCAGAGAAAAAATGAAAATTCGTCGATCAGCCATGCTAAAAAAACCCCTCGAGATTTGGCCAATCAGTTGAAAAAAAGACACAGTTTATCATTCGACTGTGAAAAAATATCACAATTTTCACTGATCTGTCACGAGTAGAATGTGAAATTCGTCGATCGGTAGCAGAAAAAAATATTATCGTTCGCAAAAAAGAGAGAAAAAATTTGCTGTCAGAAGTGGAGGGTATACAGAGGTAAATGTCGTATACCTTCTGGTTCTTTTTCAGTAACACTGCTTAACTTCCGTTTCTCAAAAAAGCTATTGTATATACACTCTAAGGTATACCAGAGTTTCCCGTAGACAGTGTCAGGAGGGTGCTGCACCCTGCCTGCCCTTAGGTTTACAAAACAGCAGCCCTCTTACCCTGATGGAAAACATTAGCACCCTTGTTGCCCCCAGCTGAAAAAAGTGCCTTTACTCCTTTCTTTATTAAAAAATTTACTTGCATAGTAAAAATTGCCTCATTGCTGTCTTTAAAATAGCGTCCTGTCTATTAAATATTAAAAGTAATTTTAAAAATCAAAAGGATGCCTTTAAAAATTAAAAAAAGTGTCCTTAAAAATCCAAAACTTGCCCTTCGGAATCCAAAAGTGCCCCTTTCCTACAAGAAGCACCCTGCCCTTTTTTAAACATGGGAGAAACTCTGAATATACCCTCTGTTTGTTTTTGTTTTTACATTTACATCGCTGCATACGAGTGCCCTTTTTTCTAGAAGTTTACTGTAGAAAAAACGGGTCAGTGCCCATCAGACACAGATTTTTTTAATAAAGGACACACTACACACTTGTACCTTGTAAAGAAACAGAAAAAAAAAAAACAAAAAAAAAACAATATTTGGAACTGGCTTGTTTAATGTTCCCATTTCTCAACAGAATTTTTTGATATTTTCCCACGACTGATTGAAATTTGTCAATTGTCCTCTCAAGCAACAGACGAATGTCACAATTTCTTTCTCCCGTAATCAAATGAAGAATTTTGCTAATTTTTAAACATTAAGTTTCATCATTAGGTCAGGGGGAAGCATCATAAACTTGTCAACTGGTCATATGAAAAAGAAAAAACCCCAAGAAATTTATCAGTCAGTAAAGGGTTAAAAAAAATCACACAGTTCTTTGATTGTCATGGGGGGGGGGGGGGAATTATTTAATTCATCCATTGATCGCATGAAAAAAAATGTTTTGTTAGTAAGTTGTGGGGGGAAAATATGGAAATTTATCAACTTTTTATCAGAAAAAACGAGATCTGTTGATCAGCTTAGGTAAGGGAGGGGGGGGGGGGGATCGGCAAAATTCATAAACCGACTGTTATGTATATATATATTCAGTTCCGCTAGTTGCTCGCAAGAAAAAATACAATATTTGCCAATCAGTACAAGTAAAATACCCCAAAATTCGTCAATTGGTTACAAGAAAAAATTGCAAAATTCTTCATTCAGTCATCAGGGGAAAAAAAAAAAATCTGAGAAATTCACCAGTAATCATTGGGCCCGGTAGCAGAAAGTTCCTGACGGGTGAGGTGCGCCGCAGATTTTCTTTTCCCTTTTGCAGATTTTTTTTTCCATTGGATCTTTTTCCAACTTTATATTATGTTTAGTTCTTTATTATTTATTACTAAAACTTAAGTTTATTATTAATAAAAATGAGTAAAATGCTTAAAAGCATTAAAAGTAAATGATTAATTAATTAAAGGTTCATTTGTAACATTTTACCTGCAGATTATTTTCAGTCCCTGAAAGATCTGTCGCAGACACTTGGAGAATTTTCTGCTATTGGGTCATTGGGGGGAAAAAAAAGAGAAATTCTTCAGTGTGTTGCTTTAAAATATTGTGAAATTTGTCAATCTGCTATGGAAAAAATAATGAAATGTAGCGGACAATCAATCGTGAGAAAAAAATCATGAGATTCTTCATTCGGTTGCAGAAAAAAATGGAATGCAGAAAATTAGCGAAAAATCGCTAAATTAATCACATTAAGTGACAATTGAATATTATCGTTGAATAATAATTATTGAACATCAATGTAAACAAAAAAGAATGCATAATTATATAAATTCACCAGTCAGTTACGATGAAAAAATCACATTGTTCTTCAGTTGTAGCAGGGAAAAAATTGCTTAATTCACCCAGCGATCACATGAAAAAAAAAAATAAGAAAAAGAAAAACCTCACAAGTTTACCAATTGGGTGCAAGAAAAAATGCAACATTTAAATGCAAATTGGTAGAAATAAAATATTGCAAAATTCATCAGTTGGTTGCGGGAAAAAATTGCGAAAATTCTCCTGCACTCATCTGAAAAAAATATTGCTTTAAATTTGTCTTTAACTGTTTTTTCATGAAAAAATTACTTTATTTAAAATAATTATACACATGTAATTATTTTTAGTACTTTTTGGTTAGCCGGGCACCAGTGTTATATATACATATATATTGTAATATATAACACTAGCGCCCGGCTAATCGAAAAGTACCTTATTTTTTCCATATTTCATATTCTACATAATAAATTAATCTACAATATATAAAAATTCTTTTAATTATTTGGTACTTTTTGGTTAGCTGGGCGCCAGTGTTATATATACATATATATGTGTATATATATGTACACATATATGCATTTATATATGCAATATATGTATGTATATATAACACTGGCAAACAGCTAACCGAAAAGTACCAATTATTTTTATGAGTCGAATATTGCAGCCAAAGATATTGAGCCCTGCTAAATGATTTGCAAGAGACATTACACCTTCACTGTGCATTATTAATCAAGCAGTTATGTTCCTAAAAAGATTATAGCTGCTCAATTTATAAAGGAAACTAAATCAGGTACTTACTAGTAAAATTTGTATTCCAATACATGGATCTATTAACTTGGGTCCTTTAAAGGACTCTTCACAAAATTTTATCACCTCAAAACAAGGAACCTTCATCAAACTTTTCACCTGCAAACAAGATCCTTCACAAAAATTTCCCACCTCCAAACTGAACTTTTTACAAGTTTAATTATTTAGGAGTAAAATCAGTCTTTCACTTTTAAACATAATGGAAATATATGAATATATTTTTCGCTATTATTTAAAAAAATAGTGAAATTTATCTTTAGTTGTCCACGAAAATTTCTTATAAAAAGTTTTCCCCATACCACAGCATTTCTAAATTAATGTGGCGATATTTTTTACCGAACATGATTCTTGTCGAATGCGTAGTGAATACAAAGTGCCGAATATCAATATTAATATTAAAAAGAAGTGTAATACAGCCCTCTTACGCTATATATATATATATCAACTTAAAAATTAGTTAAAATTCGACTACTATACTGTTGAAAAACTCCCTGCAAAAAGAAAAAAATACAATAACAACATGACAACGTGACGATTAGTCCCGCTAATTTTCCGAATGGCGGTTAAAACGTAAACACACGGTCTCAGAGTTGAGTTGGGTACTTCCTTCTCATTCTCCCGTGACATGGAGTCAGAAATAGAGCTGCGTAATCAAAAATCAAATGTTCCAACGAAAATTTGAAATAAATAAATTAATACGAATTATACATTTTTCATTTGTTTTTGAAGAAGTATTTTTTATAAAAACTGGAAGTCACGCCTGATAGAGAATAAGGGCAAATTATGCATGCAAAAACCCCACCTATATTTTTCAGCTTTAATCGTGGACGCCACCAAAATGAGGAGAGAGGGGGGAGGAGGGTCCCTTCCCCTCCATTGATTTTGAAATTTAAGTGACTACAGTGAAACCTCCCTGTGTGACCACCTCCATTAACCAACCACCTCTCAGAACGACTATTTTTTTCATGGAACGAAATTTATTCCTATAGGCTCAATACTAATTTTACCTCCATTCAGAGACCATCCCAGTTGAACTCCCTCCATGAGCGACCAATTTGTTTGAAGAAAATGAAACAAATTCCGTTTTCTCCTGGTCGCTTGAAGAGGGTTTTATTAGAAAAATAATTCCGGAGAGCGCATTATTCATCAAACTTCTAAACTAAATTTAGATTTTTTTTTATTATTATTCCGGTAACTTTTAAGTGTTTAAACCCCTTTATGCCTTTTTTTAGGCAATGAATTTAATTCTGATGACAAATTAAGAATGACGGTCAATAAACTCCCTTGCCCTATTCTGTCAGGAAACTCTCAAAGAAATAGATAATAATAGATACAAATTAATGAAATCTTCATTATTTATTGCTCCCCCCCCCCCAAAAAAAAACATTTATTTACTGAACTTCGAAAGGACTTGGTTGGATAAGTTATAAAAGATAAAACCGTATTCATTTTTTTAACTTTGTAGTAATTAACTTATGTTTTGATACTTAAATTTTTATATTTTTTTCTTAATGTGAAAGATAAATGTTAGTAACATTGTTATCTTTTTTCAACAATTAAAATCTAGATTTAAACATAACCTCCATTAAGAGACCACCTCTCGGAGTGACCAATTTTTATTGGAGCGGAACGTGGTCGCTTTAAGGAGGTTTTACTGTAATTAGCTTTTGTTTTGATACTTAAATTTTTATATTTTTTTCTTAATGTGAAAGATAAATGTTAGTAACATTGTTATCTTTTTTCAACAATTAAAATCTAGATTTAAACATAACCTCCATTAAGAGACCACCTCTCAGAGCGACCAATTTTTATTGGAACGGAACGTGGTCGCTTTAGGGAGGTTTTACTGGACATATTTTTTTTATGTTTTCAAAAACAATATAAAATTTATTATTAACGAGTAACTAAATTAAAAGAGCCTCTTTTATTTTAGCAAATATATGTAGATAGTGTAATATAGTAGATGTAATATAGATTGTATGTGCAAAATTCTTAGTTCCTCTTTTTTAAAGAGCTGTTGTTGGTGTGTTTTATGACGGTCAATTACCTACACTTGGGATATGGGCCCAAAGGGGAGGGGAGGGATGCTCTGGCGTCTTTCTAAGAGAAAGCAAGGAAATCCAAGGTTCGAAGAAAACCACGGAAAACTCCGAACGATTAGGCCGACGGGCGTGATTGGAATCGAAACCAGCACCTCTCGTCTACTAGCTTTGAGAGCAGAACCTCTCGGCCACTGGTGGGGCGGTTTTAAAGAGGAACTATGACTGTCGCGCTTGGATGAAAGAGCGGCATGGTGGGAGGGGTGAGTGCCATTGTCCCTTCTGTATTTTGAAATTTAATTAACTAAAATTTCTTTTTTTTGACAGATTTAGAAAAACACAGTAAAATTTATTCTTTTAGGAAAACTTAAAATGAAAAACTAAATAAGACATTTACAGAAAGGGGGTGGGGGAAATTGGGGCCCCTTGTCCATCGTTAGATACTAAAATTTAACTAAAATATATTTTTGTGCGTGTTTGAATACATTTTAAATATTAATGAAAGGGGTTTTGAAATAATTTGGAGATTTTTTTTAGGGGACAATTTTTGTTGATTGAAATTTTTGTATGCGTTAGAGTTTGAGGGAATATTTTTACTAGTGGGAATAATTTAAGAGAAATTTATGAAAAATTTTAGGATAAAAAGGAGACTTTGAAATAATTTAGTGATTATTATTTTATTTATAGAGGGGGATATTCTGAGATTGAAATTTTTGAGCGTGTTAGAGTTGAGGTGATATTGTTCCTGGTTATAATTTTAGAAAAAATTGTGACAAATTTAAGGTCAAAAAGGGCTTCGAAATAACTTTGTGATTTGTTTTTCTTTTTAGGGGGAATTTTCTGAGATTAAAATTTTTGAGCGTGTTAGAGGTAATGTTACTTGTAATAATTTCAGAAGTTAAAATTTTTTTATTGTACGGATGGAAGACTTGTCATTGACTTAATGATTGGACTTAATGATTTCCGTGTATTATCTAAAATATTAATTTAGAAATTTATTAAAATTATTAATGAGGAAACACAGGCATATCAAAATCTTAGATACCATAATGTGCAATAATAAAACTTTCAAGTAAAACCTTCATATTACCTGCATGAGAAACAGTTTTCATTTTCCCTGAAAATATCTCAAGCGATTTCACGAAAATTTTCTAAGTCATTGAAGATAATTTGGAGGTGATAACTTACAGAAATAAACCTGTATGAAATCTTTTAAAAAGCGGTATACTTCTCTTAAGAGAACCTTTAGTTTTCATTATCCTTAAAGATACCCGCTGAAACCTTCAAAATGGCTGCAACATCTCAAAAATTTTAAAGGTTTGTGTCTGATTTTTTTACCTGGGTTATTGGCATTTAATCTTGCAATTAATTAATTAATGGCAACCATTATTGGCATTTAATCTTACAATTTGGCGACAGTAATTTGGTCGACGGGATAACTAAGCTACCTTTAAACATTTGAAAATAAGCTAATGTAAAATGAATTAAGTAAACAGTGTCATTGTCTCCCGGTATTTTTTAACAGCGCTATAAGATAGTTCTTTTAAATAATTCATTTTAAATGTATCGTTTCAAATCTGATGTAATTTACACAAAAGTTTTATTTCTCTTATTAATATTCACGTGAAAATACTTTTGTTGTTAGAAGGAAATATTATTTGCGCTGTCTTCGAATTCACGATAATAGTTGAAAAGATTATCTCAAAATATCTCGCGCAAATATATTTTTCAATTTAAATTGTTTTGCCATATTTTTTGCCATTTTAAATATGACGTAATTTCCTCAAATTACAAGTTTTAACGCATAATGATGATATTTTTTTTAATTTTAAGATTTCGTTTATCTTTTTAAATTCAAGTGTAAATATGGTTCGGCACAGATGTCATTGGCGCAATTTTTTTCTGACGCCAATTTCATATACGCAACGGGTACTTAACTGGTGCTAAAGTGTCGTTATTTTGCTTGATATGATAACCCGGATGTTGTTGTTTATGCTATTGATGTTTTCGCTAAATTGGCGTCGGAAAAAAATTGCGTCAAATTGGTATATGACATCTGTGCCTATAGGTTCTTATGACGAAATTTTCCTGCTTTTAACATGTAATCATTTAATTCTAATTTTAAAGTTTTTTTTCTGTTTGTAATAGTCAAGTATAAATAAATTTTTAATTTGAAGTAAACATTATTGTTTGCGCTGTTTATACAACTGGCAACAGTTTAAATTAATAACTTTTTCTAAAATTTGTAAAAAACATCTCTCGAAATGCTGAAAATTTGAATTTAAAATTGAAATAAAACCTCAAAAAATGAGTCAAATAAGAAAAATAAATGCAATCTCCACACCGGGAACTTATAACGTATAAAATGATCTAAAAATGATTAAATTCTCATGTATAGTTTTTGCTCCAATAAAACTTTTTTAATGGAACGATTTTGTCCAACTTTAGCATTAAATATATCTTAAAATAATTCTTCGATTTGAAAACTGTCTGCATAAGCGTGTTTATCAAACATTTCTCTATAATACCACCGATTTTCATACTTTTGTATGGAAAAGTTTGTTTAATATTAACGATGAAAGGCCATGCTTAAGCATTCAAATTGGATACCGATCTACCCGGAATATCTACGCAGATTTTTATTGGTCCATTTCCAAATCAAAAGTTTTTTTTATATATATAGAAGGATAAATAAACTTCAAGCGCCATATGCTATACTGCATTGTATCATAGGTTGATATTACATCGGGCTACAATCCAGTTGTATTAGACGGATTGAAAATTATTGAAAACAAAGAAAAACTTTCACCGATACGTTTTTAAAAAACGCTTAAATATAGTTTCTCTTACAGTATTAATTTATATGAAAATAATCTTTTATTTAAATTAGCAAAAAAGAGTCAGATACATACCCTCATTTAGTCAGCGAAAAAACTCACCTCAGTCTAGTTTTCCTAAAAGAAAAAACAGGTAATTTTCCTGAAACTGTAGGCAACCTGTTAAAATTATTGATTATTTTGTTTTTTCTCCAAAAAAGTTTAATGTGTTGTTAGTATGATATTATTACTATTTGTTGTTACTATACTTGAGTTGAATTACTAAGCACCGGGGTGCACAGACGTACAGGTTTTAAAATAAATTTTAACACAGATTTAACGTAAAACCCATATGAATATTAAAACAAAGACTATAAAATTTTTATAAAGCTTCAAATTTTGAAATTTAACTTCTGGTCTTTGATACGTTCTGATTAGGTAATCTTGCACTGACAATATCTTGAAGCTGAAATTTTAAAATGAGTTAGATCTAGTGTTGCCCAGCGTCCCGCGTAAATCGGGACTCACTGATTTACGCGCGACGCTGGGCAACACTAGTTAGATCTGACCTTATACATGTACTCTATCTTCTGATGTTTGCAATCTCTAATAATACAGCAATGTATACAGATTGTGGCTTTTTCAGGTGCGTTCGTAATTATATAAATACGTAGCACCTATAGTCGTCGTTCAGTCCGTCTGTCTGTCCGTCTGTCCGTCCGTCTGTCTGTCCGCATATAACAGAGCAAAAACTACCCAACCGAATGGTCTGAAATTTTTAATATATGATTGTTGCAAAATTTTGTCGATCCATTTCAAATTTTATGAAAATCGGATGTATAGTTTAATTACAGGGACAGTCAAAAGTTTTTCTTTACATTACGGCCAATGGGAAAAATTATTACAAGTGCATTTTAATGATGTTACAGCCTTCCGAATGGTCTGAAATTTTAAAGATATAATTGTTGCAAAATTTTGTCGAGCCATTTCAAATTATAGGAAAATCGCATGTATAGTTTAATTACAGGACAGTCAAAAGTGTTCCGTTACATTACGGGGAATGGGAAAAAAATTATTGGAAGTGCATGTTTATGATGTTGCCGGCTATGCACTTTATGAGGTGCAAAAAATTATACATTCAGTACAATATGGGGTGCAAAAAATAATTATAAAACTAGTTATAGTACGAACGCACCTCAATTGCCACGTTTGACGAGAAATTTCCAACTTGTTTTTAATTCAAAATGGCTATGAGCATTTTTATTAGTGATATTTCCTTTATTTAACAACGGAATACATGTTATGAAATAAAGCGGAGATTAGCATTCAAAAATAGTGCTAGATATTTTAAAGAAACAAATCTCCATCTTGGACACAATGCAGGCACGGTTTCAGCAAATAGTTTTTTTCTGATTCAAACATGAATTAAATATAAGGTAATGCTAAAGAATTGTTGGGCCACAGATAAGTTATCGGCGGCAAAATACGGGTTGCAGACCCCGTGTCGGACATGTCGGATCTAGCCAAAATTAAGTTGAAATTAGTTTTACTCAGTTAGTAATTATATTGATAACTTCTGCAGAAAAGGACTTTTGCCCTAAAAGAGAAGTATACAACTCGATTATCCTCTCAAAAATTGTGCTTGGGCATACATAGAACAAAACTATGCAGGGTGCCCACCAATGGCTAATTCCTAAACAGTTAGTCATAGACATACAGTTCTCATTACGAAAATGCTTTCAATGACGTAAAGAAATATTTTAAAAGCCATTTGGGTCAATAAAAACATTGTTTTTAAAATTACGAAGTTTAAATTTTTATACTATCCCCCGGTCTTATAAGTTATAGTTAGTAACATTTTCCTATTACACTGACAAGTAAGACAAAAAAAAAGTCCCGTTCATATCACTCTAAAATTGACCGAGTTATGAAAGTTTAAAAATGCATGATTTATATCATTTTTCTGCATCTGAACACAAATTAGTTCGGCCATACTTTGAGGGGTCATATACCAAATGCTTAAAGTATTCGAAGAACTTGTTTCATGTGTATCTGCTCTTTGAAAAAAAATCGTACAAGTATTTCGATTGAGTTAATTTTTAAGTTTCAGATTGGCTAAAATAATTTGTTTTACAAAGCTGAAGAAATATCTCGTTTCAATAAGGAAGCATCTCTTTTACACACAAAGTAAGATATTATATCCTTGATAAATTTGGGACAGCTGAAAGCAAATAAAATGTGTCGACATCGACACAAAAGTAAACATTTAAAATCTCAAGAAAATTGTTTAACACTTACAGGTTGCTAAGAATAAATATTAGTTAGTAAAAGTTTATTTTAGTTTTGTCAGACGTAAAATAAATAAAAATCATAAGAAAAATACATAACAAAGTGAAGGTTTTTTTTTTTTTTTTTTTTTTTTTAATGGGAAATATTTTTTTACAGTGGAAAATAAAGGTAACACAAATTATAGTTAGGCTTATTAGGCAATGTTTCTTATTTATTATTTTATTATAACACAGTGTTAACTCAAATAATACTATATTACTATACAAAATGATGTGCTAATTATTACATTCTGCGAAGCAATTTTTTTGATTGGGAAGCAACGATGGACATTGCACATAGTACGTATATTATGCGGGTTTTTTTTTTATGGGAAATATTTTTTTACAGTGGAAAATAAAGGTAACACAAGTTATAGTTAGGCTTATTATGCAATGTTTCTTATTTATTATTTTATTATAACACAGTGTTAACTCAAATAATACTATATTACTATACAAAATGATGTGCTAATTATTACATTCTGCGAAGCAATTTTTTTGATTGGGAAGCAACGATGGACATTGCACATAGTACGTATATTATGCGGGTTTTTTTTTTTTTTTTTCGATGTGGCATGCAGAGCAATTTGCACTTCTTTTACGTAATTGCGTTTGGCATATTTCCTATTTTGACATTATGTGTAAAAAAATGCAGATAAGGTTATAATTAAATACGGCAATCATCTATTTTAAAATGTGGAAAAATGTTTCTCACAGTCGTGATTGACTTAAACTATGGGTTCAAAAATATGGAAGGTTCAAAAAAGTAAATACAGATTACTTAACCCTGCAGTTCTTAATGCACTTTTCAGAGGCCACTTTTCTTTACACACATTTATATAACTCAACAATTGTTTTTGTATGTCAAGGTGGAATTTGTAATCGATGTTTCATTAACATTCTAGAATGACTATGACTGAATCACTAACTTTCTAGAACTTTCCTTCTAATATTCTAGAATTAAACAAAAGATGTTCGTAGGTGTGTGTCCGATGACAATACAGCATTTTAATATTATATTATATAAACATTTATTATTATTATTATTATTATAGAATTATTATTATTATTATAGAATTATTATTATTATTAGAAATTATTATTTTATTTTATTATATTATTATTATAGAATTATTATTATAAAAAAATTATATAAACAACGAAAACACGAAATATGATATGAACGAATATTTGCGTTTTGTAATTGTATAAAAAAATAACGCTTTGATCTGATTTTAATTAACATAGTTTTAGGGATAAGATTTCCGACTTTTTGCATAACAGTATAAACTTTAAAAAATTTTGTTCTGCTAAATCACAAAAATATTCCGATTACATAAAGTAACATTTTCTCTAAGATTATGCAAAAAGTCGGAAATCTCATCCTTGTAGTTTGGAATATACAGGTTAGCGAAATTACTCTTCCGCTACTCAAAAGACCCTGTAGGCCTTTATACTAGTCCGAAGAGAAAAATATTTGGAAAACCGATACTTCGGAGGATGCGCTCCAGATTTCCGAATAATAAAAAAAAAGTTTAAAAAATCTTTACCAGATGGCGCAGCAGGACTCCAGATTGCAGCAACACATGGAAATGTCACGCACGATAAAAGGAAGAAGTTGTTCTTGCCGCAATCAGACTTGCCGCAGTCATGACCCTTGCAGAATGTCGAATTTGCCGGAGTGCTAGTCAAACTGTAGTACCGTGACGGTGAGAATGCAGTGCAGCTGTGAGAGTGTTCCGCCGTCTCAAGAAACAACAATGTGGACCGATGTCGGACCGAACAGGACAGATTTGCGCTTTGCTGGGAAGAGGTGGAAAAGGGGTCACCACCGCCGTCGTAAAGGATATTGCAACAGCGGTCGCGGAAGCAGCCATTGAATCGCATCAGGGAACTGTCAGTGTACCGAATATTTCATGCACCCTTGATATGTCCTACTCCACTGTCCGACATATCATGCGTAGAATTCTAAACTTCTACCCGTATAAAATTCAAGCGGTTTAGCAATTGGAACGCTCTACCTGGACACTCCCAAAACATTCGCGCTACAACTTATCGCGAGAATGGCGGTTGATGATTCCTGGCCATGGAAAATTCTGTAGGCGGACGAAGCCCACTTCCATCTTCGTGGACAGGTGAAAACCAATAATTGTCGCATATGTGCGAGAGAGAAACCTAACGAGATGAACGCCAAACCCTTGCATGATACGAAAGTGACCCTATTGTGCGGTTTCACTCCTTCATTTATTATCGAACCATATTTTTTGAAGCAGTGACCCCGTAAGGACTTAGCATCTGTTCCGTTAATGCGCAGTGGCATCATGACATGTTAGAGGCATACGTCATTCGTACTCTCTAGCAACGAGGCTGCCTACAAGAAGACGTATTCATGCAAGATGGAGTCCCATCGCACATTGCAATCTGAGTCAACAATTGTTGAGGCGGACATTTACAGACACGCACGTGTGATCAGCCGATGTTTCCCAACAGCTTGGCTTCCGCGTTCGCCCAATCTCATGCCTTACGACTTCTAGTTATGGGGATTTTTGAAACACAACATTTACCAGGAACGTTTCACAACTGTGTACGATTTTAAGAGTATTCGTTTCCATATTAGGAACATCCATGTTGACTCTCTGCGTTCAGTGGTAAAAAGCGCGATTTTCAAAATGGCGTGCGTTGTCGAAAATGATGGTTCGCATTGAACATGTTTCAAAGCATCGATTTGCATGCTTAATAATGTCATTTAGAGAGGTGTTTTTGGTGTAATAAATTGCTAGTGCAATATTGTAAGTGTGTTGTTGTCCTTATTGTACTCCTTTCATGCAAGACCACTTTTACTTCAATGTTTTGGGATTTCCGTTTGTCCTCACTTCACACGATAACTCGTAGCGTCATCTAGTGGCGATTTTTTAAAATAATTTTTTTATTTAGAAAATCTCGAATCTTAGAATCATCCAAATCTTAGAATCTTCCAAAGTGCCTGTTGTCCAAATATTTTTCTCTTCAGACTAGTAGAACGGCCTCCAGGATCCCTTGAGTAGCGGAAGTTTAATTTCGCTAATCCTGTACATCCGATATCAGTCTGAAAAACACAGGTGTTTAGAAATGTTCTAATCAAAAACTTAAATTTTGCCAAAATTGCATAGATTACAAAAATGTCTTTAAAAATTCCATATTACTGTAGTTACTGTTGAAGTAAAATTGGCCGATGATTTTATTAACCCATTAACGCCCGATTTTTTTTCATCGTTAAAATTTAAATTTTGAACTTCCCAACACTTCCAAAAGAAAAGTAATTTGTATCTTATTTTTTTTAAGGAATTTGTTTCGTGAAAGAAAGTATATATTTGTCTTCACATTTAGTGGGGTGAAAAGCGCAGACTTGCCACTAATTCTATAGATCTAAAAATATGCCACTGAACATTAATGAGTTAAAGAACAGAAGTGTTTTTTTTAAATAAATCTCATAACAGAAGAGATACATGGTTAATTGCATGGGCATTTGTAGTATAAGTCACATATCTGATAACTGCTATACTTGGTGGACAGCGTTCTTTTCAAAATTTTTGCTTCATCTTATTCAATAAATGATAGATATTCTCAAGCCACATTTCTACGTTCAAAAATATTGGTAGCGAAAATTCGTAGCATGTGACTTACATTACAAGTACTCATGGAAATAGCCACAGATATAAACGAAAATCGTAGAATCACACCCCCTCTACTTATTTTGATTATGTTTCCGGTTAAAAATGTGTTTCTTGTACATAATTCATACATCATACTGACCTTGTAACACATGCAGCGATTGAACAGTGAGGCAGCAGTTTTGCGATTGTTACCCCTAAATTTTAATATTTACATATTTATATGATGATATAAATATAAACGATGAATAGAAATAGAAATGAAAATTAATATTCCATATATAATATATATATAATTAAAAACGAAATAAAATTATAATTTTAATTAATACTTTTTAATAATTTTAATAATAAAATAAAATTATAATTTTATCTCTGAAACGGCAGCGCAAGTGACGTTTTCGATGTGCTTACACTCCTTAGAAATTCCGTGGTGTATGGCAAGGCAACACTACTTCGAATCGCCTACTACTACTTCGGCTTAAAAAGTTTCAGGAATTCTGACCTGAAATAAGACGAAGAATATAATTAAAATTTAGCGTTGCCAATTGATTCTCCGCTTCTACACTGTTCCATCACTGACATCTTAAGATTTTTCCTGTATTATGTGTCATGCCGCCATTGAAAGCAGCATGACAGCATGAATGTATTGAAGGTACAGTCCCGAGTAAGTGGCTGAGGAAATTTTATATTTTTAAAGTTTTTGAGATATTTTTTCCGGTGTCCAACTTAAAATTACTTTTTCGATGTTACTTTGCAGAAGGTTGCTACTTTGGAGAGGTGCGTAATTTTGCGATAAAATATAGCAAATATTTTTAGTCGGATATAGCGATAACAAAAAAGGAACAGCTGTCATCTATACAATTTCCAACTAGTAGAGTGTTCCTACTTTTTGCCTTCTTTCCCTCTTCTTTCGCAGACTTCTATTATTAAATAAGGCAAATATGACTATTCAGAAATAATAATACCAAAACACTAAGCACCTCAATGCATAGTGATTTAGTGTAACGTGTGTTGAAAAATATCTGATTACTCCGTATTAATGTGATAATAAAAGACTCGTTTCACCATTTAAGAAATTTTATATAATAATTTATTTGGGTTTCTGCTATGCACAATGGAATTTTCCTTTGAAATCATAATTAAAAGCGAAATAAAATTATAATTTTCTCTCTGAAACGGCAGCGCAAGTGACGTTTTCGATTGGCTTACACTCCTTAGAAATTCCGTTGTGTATGGCAACACTACTGATAATGAATCACTGATAAATACGTTACACCTATAGTCGTCACCTGATGTGTCCGTCTGTCTGTCTGACCTTCTTTCCGTATATAACAGCGCAAAAACTACCCACCGAGTGGTTTAATATTTAATATACATAATCGCTGCAGAATTGTGTCGAGACGTTCAAATTTTATGAAAGTCGAATAAAACCTTAAAAGGATATGAATAAAAGATTTCTTCATTTTATTAAACCCTATCATACGTAACCAATTCAATGATATCCCATGATAGGTAATGATTCTAGGTTACTATTGTGTATAACGCCCTATTTAAGATGGAGTCGTATTATTACCGAGTGACTTATTTTAATCGTAATAAATTTTGCATTCATGATTTTTTAAATAAGTTTGCAATAACTATTGCACCAAGGTCTGACTATTTCTAAAACTATTTATAGCACGAACGTAACCTTTTTTTCTATTTGGAGTCCGAGTAATAATACTACGTCTCTTTAATTTACCATGGACCTGCTTTTATTATTGCATGTGCATGTAGTAGTGATAGCCTATGTTTTTTCATTTAATATTTAATGTTTCACCATTTAGAAGTAATTTAAAAAAAAAGCACGAACACGGTTTTTCGAGAATTACAAATATTGGCGCGAAATCTAACAAAGAAACTATTCGCGCAAATACACTGTCCTCCAAAAGTTAAGGTACAGGGACTGGATGCTTTCGGTTGCACACGTTTTGCCGAATATCTATAACAATTATTTGCGAATTGTTCTTGAACTTCTGGGATGAAAAGAACATGTTTGATTTTATATTTATCGGTGAAGATTTAGTCGTGGGTACAATTAGGGGGCTAATAATAAATTTAATAATAAAATAATATTTGCGATCCCCTATGTAACAGAAAAGGTTCGAAATGGCTTGTCACTGTGGTAAATGACTAATTGGCTCCTGTTCAATGTTTGTATGCATTTGTGTAAGCATAGCACTCATATTCGTGAAGATGTTAACGTTTTTGTGAAAAATTCAAAAGGTTTTTTGTTTATAGCATACAGAGTTTTCAACCAAATTTAACGCAACTTTCCAAAAACCTGACAAAGAATAGTAGAAACATTATACTGCAATTAAAACATGAATATATTGAATATTTGATGAGATATGGGCATTTTTATGAGATGATTTTTAACTGCGCATGCTCGGAAGATTTCAAAATTTTTATTTCATAATTTGGTAGTAAGCTATTTAGGTCAACTTATATAAAAAGTCCAGTCAAATATCGCGAAAATTGACAAAGATAGGGTTGATATAGTGAGTTGCTTCCTAAAAATAGCTTTATTATAAGGGATTTTTCACAACTTTTCAATCAGCTCGCTAAATCTTTCTAAGTTTTCACAATATTTGATTGAACTTTTTTTTTGAATTTGCCCCAAAATACTGACTACCAAATTATGAAATAAAAATTTTGAAATCTTCCGCGCATGCGCAGTTAAAAATTATCTCATAAAAATGCCCATATCTCATCAAATATTCAATATATTCATGTTTTAATTGCAGTATAATGTTTCTACTATTCTTTGTCAGGTTTTTGGAAAGTTGTGTTAAATTTAGTTGAAAACTCTGTATGCTATAAACAAAAACCTTTTGCATTTTTCACAAAAACGTTAACATCTTCACGAATATGAGTGCTATGCTTACACAAATACATACAAACGTTGAACAGGACCCAAATAGTCATTTACCACAGTGACAAGCCATTTCGAATCTTTTCTGTTACATAGGGGATCGCAAATATTATTTTATTATTAAATTTATTATTAGACCCCTAAATGTACCCCCGACTAAATCTTCACCGCGAAATATAAAATCAAACATGTTATTTTCATCCCAGAAGTACAAGGACAATTTGCCAATAATTTTTTTAGATATTCGACAAAACGTGTGCAACCGAAAGCATCCAGTCCCTGTACCTTAACTTTTGGAGGCCAGTGTATTACGAAAATTAACGCGAAAACTAACTCTGTTAGAAGACAGCAATAAAAATCCTAATCAATTACTCATAGTTTAATGAAAAACATATTTATTTTATTAAATGAAATATATAGACGAAATAACAAGCATTAAGACAATTAACATTTGGAAGATTTTTCAGGATAGAGGCCTTCGCGAAATATAGAAGCTTTGAAGAGTTGAAGAAATTTGGCAACATATTTTCTGGTTACTTATTCATTGTTTCACCAGTGATTTTTTTAAATATTTTTATAATTTACTTGATTTAAGGAAGTCATTTATCTATTATAGGCAAAGAGATATGGATTGTATGTAAAAAACAGTAATATCGTATACATAAACAAAATGTTTATGTATGTATAAATACATATATAAACAAGAATAAGAGTTTATTAGGTTTGTTTTTATAGATTTTTATATCATTTGACAACAAATCTCACTTTTCAAAACCCAAACTGTATCGAGCCTTTTTAAAAAGACGCCAACTCCATTTATAGTGGAAAAGTATCGATATATCATTGCACAGCCGGCATAACTGTGAGGACTTCATTTAGAATATCCTGGGAATAATCTGTATTTTCTTTCCTGCCTGCGTTTACAATTTATAAATTCAATTAAATATGTTTCAGAGAATATTCACAGAAAACGATGGATGGCCGCCACAAATGTACATTTCAAAAACTAGCCAATAAAAGAAAGTGGTAAATAAAAACATTATAATAATAAAAGCATTGGTTCCCAACCTGGGGTACACGTACCCCTGAAGTCGGTAAGGGCGGAAATCACAAAAATGGTTTAAATAAAAACACATAAAGAAAATAGATAGTTTAGATTATAAAGTTAGTCTAATAGCTAATTCCATGAAAACTTGTCATGTCTGTCACACAGCTGAAAATCGCCATGCTTGTTGGCCACCGTTATTGTCGAAAAGTTTGCTTCACGTTATTCAATTGATGAGATATATCCGATAAAATAGGTCACATTTTTTTCCGTTCTAAAGTACTGGTAGCCCAAAATCATAGTATATGACAGACATGACAAGTTTTCATGGAATTAACCTAATGTGTAAATCTTACACTCAAAATGAGATAAAAGATCTACTATACCTAATAATTCATTGATAATGGAATGCCAGTAGCTTCGCCCACTGCTGAGCATATTGCATGAGTACTTATACATTTTCACCATTTTCCCTAAAACTTCAATTAATCATTATGTATCATTATGCATTTTAGTATGCATTTTCTCACCCCTTTTTCAGTCGTCCGTTTTAACAATAATTGCAAGCCAGAATCGTCTGATTTTAACACTAGAACACCCGGAAACTTTACTCAAGTTTCTTAAAAATATTTCACTCCAGAATTTTTATTTAAAATTATTTAACTTGATTTATTTAACGTCATTCTGCATCGCTTAAATTTAACTTATTTTATAAAAAAAATTATGGCTCCAATGGACATTTAATCATATCGTCGGAGTCGAATCGACTCCTTCCGGGCGTTCTAATGTTAATGTTTTTTTGTTAAAACGAGTTAAAAAGCTAGCCGTTTTCGTTTTCGAAAAGGCGGATTTATATCACGAACATACATTAACAGAAAGCTTCCCTAATTTTAATGAACATTTAATTTGAAGTATTTACTTATTATCTAAGTGATTTTGTTTCGTGTTTAGTACGGATAAGTAGTTGAAAAATCAGAACTCTTAATGTTCTATTAATTTTTATTAATTTTATAAAAAGTAATATTAATATTAAATTAAAAGATAAAAAAAAATAAAATGTCAATGTAGTTTTTATCGATTTATTATATTGCTACGATAATTCGGGTGGCAGTCAATTGTTTTAACATTTTAATAAAAATTAAAAAGAAACATAAGCATCCCTCGACTTACGTATTATGCGACTTATGTATATTCGCAGTTACGTGAAAAATCTCGAAAAATATGTTTATGAACACATTAGCACTTTTGATATGCATTTGCATACTTTTGATAATTGTTTTACAAATAAAATATGGAAATAAAAACTACAACCATAATTTAGTTTTATATATTAGTGAGAGTTATATTTTTATTGTGATATACAAGCAAATCCTTAACAAAAGAAACTTAAATCTAATTAAAATGAAACAAATAATCTGGGGTTTAACGTTAACAACTATGTTAGCGGAATTCAAACCGGAACGAATGCTAATTTTAAAGTTTCGATGAAGAAGAATGAGTGTATTTTTTCTTCTAGCTTAACATGTTCGCCTTATGCAATTGAAAATTGATTAAATCAATTCATCAGTGTTAAATTTATAAATTCCGCATTGCATAAGAAATTTTTGAAAAGTTTTCTTTCAATTTGTTTACATATTTTTTCATACTTTTATAGTTTATATCCGCGCAAATACTGCTGTATGATGCTTTATTTATAAAATAATACTGTATAAAAAGTATATTATATAGATATATATCATATTCATATATAAGACACTGTACTTTGTTTTAAAATTATCGTTAATGTACATATATATATATATATATATATATATATATATTATATATATATCTGTGGGAAAGACTTTTCTGCGTACCTCCTGGTGTAGTAAGTGCTTACTGCTTACAGCGACATCAATGTGTTTCGTAACTGCCGATCAAAGCAACTTCCTCTGTTTGATTTCCTTTTTCCTTGAACAGATACAGCGCGCATGCGCTCCAGGGACAGACTTCGGAACGGCACACGCTCGTTGCGAGCGCGGAAAACGGACAAACTGAACTGAGCAGAGTGAAATGACGATGTGGAGACAGAATGTTGTGATGTTCGCGAGAAGTAAGACGTCTCTAAATATATGTAGTAACTTTAGAATAAGAAAGGTAAAGCGGTATTTGCGAAGTGGAAATCTGATCTATTGAGATGTCAATATTAATAATGTAAATAACTCTTTTTGTACATAATTAATTTGTAAATATAATTCACTTTAACAGTTGCCGGTGTGAGGATCAAGTTTATAATGGTGTTAGTCTCATTTAATGTCTTATTACACGCTCTGAGTTTCTACATATATATATATATATATATATATATATAAAGTAAATATTGCAGCTTATTACGAAATTTTACCTAATCAATTTACAAATTCAATTTACGTAAAATTCAAGTTACGTAAAAGCTTGCAGAACGCATTACTTACGTAAGTCAGGTGATACCTGTAACAAAACAAAAAATAGTTTATAAAAATCAACAAATTAATTATATATTTAGATGAATTGAATAAAGTTATTTATAATTTTTAACACAAAAATAACAACTATTCCGCTATGTGGTGTCATTTATTACATTTACTTACGGACAAATTTACGTGCATTAAAAACACCAATCCCATCAGAATTTAAAATAAAAAAAAATCAGTGCTTATCATAATTACTATAAAAATAATAATTTAATCATAATTTAAATATATACTTTTCATGTAAGATAATTACATGCAGTTTCAAATATTTAATATGAAAATATCTGAAAACATGTAAATAAGTCACTTACTTATCAGTTCTTAGGAAGTACATATTTAAGCAATAATTGATTATGATATATATATATATATACAGGGTGATTCAAAATAACGTGGTCAAAATGAAAAGATAAAGCATGCACACAAAAAAGAATCAAAAATACCATAGGAACACGGAGTCGCAAAACGCAATACTAGGCCGCTAGAGTGCGTTACCCCATGAAAACACGAGCTGAGTAAATTGAGCCATCTTCATTGGATTTTTTTCTTATGAGGTTTTTTAATATGACTTATTTACGAAACACCCGTTTTATCACATGAATACTTAATAGGAATAATTGTTGTGGCAGCGGGATGTGTTCGAGATACACCTCAAATTTTGTAGAAGGTACATCAGTCCATGCAGCGCTGATATAATGTGTGTCTCCATCCCTCTGACAAAGACTTTGAACATCTCCTGTTGTAGTATTGATCGTAAATGTGTAACATGAGCAATGGTGTGGGATGGGTAAATTCCCAGTGGGTAGGTATTTATTTTTTGGGTATATACTCAGGTATTTACCCAAGCCTCGGGTAAATACCCAAAAACTGGGTATTTTTATTTTTCATTGTAAAAAATCGTAATCCTTAAAAATATTTTGTAATCAGAAGGGAACATCCCTTCAAAATGCGTTCATTTTAGATATTTTAATTTCATATTTATACTCATCAATAGCAGTATAGTAAAAAATATTTTCAACCTGAAATCATATGGTTAAGTCGGAACTTATTCATTTTGTTCTTTTTAGCTACCAAAAGTATATTTTTGTTTGTTTAGAAGCTTAGATATTTTGTTAATAAAGATAAGAAGTAATAGAGAAAAAAAAATACTTGAAATTTAAAGATAAGGCAATCGTTTACTGTTCATTTTACCCAAAATATGCATTTTTAAAAAATAAAATGTTATAGAATATTTTTTTATTTCATGTCTACATGGTATACAATGCGTCACCCAAAAATAATTATAGTAGACAACTCTTTTATGCGGATTTAATAGAGACATTTTCAATAAAAAAATTTAAACAGATCAGTGTCTGAGACAAACAATATTTGTCTCTCTTGGACTGAAGTAAATCCCTGATGATGGCCACTGAGTGGTTGAAACATGTCGGTTTTAGACTTTTAAAATTTTACTTAACGTTTTGAAAGTTTTACATTTTGGGTGTAATGTACGTCTTTTAGTAAATCTTTATATTATATATGTGATAATAATAGTAATGTTTCCTTGAGATTGCCAGAAAAAAAAATTAGGTGAGGAAGTTATTTGCATTATATTAAAACTTGAAAAGATAATAAGTTAATATTACAAAATATTGCAGTTAGTTAAAAAACTAATTTGTCTTTTCAATGGTTATAAAAAAAAATCGATAATGTGTTTTTAATTTGTATTCAAAAAATGCTTTTTATTTTTAAAACAATTATAGAACTTATTCAATCCTTTGAAGCAACTTACCATCAGACCTATTTAGTATATAATAAACTTAATAACTTAGAAATTGTTTGGTAATAACTACTTCCTGTATGTTCTTTGTAAAAAAAAAAAAATGAAAACAATGAAGAACAAAAATCAAATTTTTAAAGTTCCAAATATGGGAATCCAAAATTACAGCTCATTCTGCTAAGTAGTTCTTGAGTTATATTTAAAAAACTACCCGCTTTGCAGTTTGCAACCATTACAAAATATTCATTAGGAGTTCCAAACTTTACATCACCGAATTACTTCTCTTTTGTATGCTAGGTATGTTTGTTTCTGGAACAATTTGATGATTAAAATTATGGTGTTCCTCCCCCTTTTTTTTTTTTAATTTGTGAACTGTACATTCAAGTGGCAATAACTTAGAAATGGATGCCTAGGATAATTCAGATTGTGAAATTGTGTCTGACTTCGTTATTGAACTGCTCTTTTAACCTAAACTTTCTGAATTGATAAAATTATATATTTTCATTTTGAATACTGTACAATTGTGTATTACATATATACAGTCCTCAGCAAAAGTTTAGACACTGTTAATTTTTAACCTTTAAATAAAAAATAAGAACACTTGGGTTATACAAATGGCTGTACTTATTTTTAAATATATTTTAAACGTTTTAGGACAGAAATGGCGGTTTTAATGTAGGATATTATTTAATTTAACAAAAAAAAGTGAAAATTGCATATTGCAAAAGTTTAGACACTTTTGTAATTTCTTTGGAAATTGTTCACGGAAAAATGCAAATTTTAAACTTATGACGTCATATGCATAAAGTATTTAACCCGTTGAGGGGCAAGCAATTACGTTTGTGAAATGCTGAATTCCCACCGGAATCTTTGAAAAATTCTATTTCAAAATAAATAAAAGCAATTTTACGGCTTTTTTCCACTAAAGTTAGAAAAGTAAAATTTAATAAAATTTTTCTGGTGTAAATCTTCATTAATCGTAAGTGGTATATAATATATACCGGTGCCCGTCAAGGGGTTAAGTGCACCTCGCGATAGTATCGGTTAGGGAAGATGCCGCGAGCTGGAAATTTTCAGTCAGATGAAGTAATTAAAGCATAGAAGCTGAAATCGAAAGGGAAGACTGTTGCGGAAATTTCAGCTACTTTGAATCGACCAAAGAAGTATGTCTATTAAGTACTATCTAAGGGTGACTCTTTCAAAGCACAATATAAATCTTGAAGGCCTCGTGTGGCCAGAAAACGAGATTATAGACGGATCCATAAACTGGCATCTAAACAAATGATGCTAATAGCATTAAAAGTGAGTCAGAACTTTCTGTGTCAACGGATACTTTCGTAGATGAATTATAGAAAGATGCATATTAGTTTACATGAAAATGATAAAACAACTAGCCTTGAAATCTCACAACAAATTGACCCCTTTCCGACGCGAAGTAATTATGTTTTTAAAACTGATGAAATAATGGACTGAAACCAGAATTTATAAACGAATTTATCAGAAAATATAAACTTGTTTATTTTCACGTACATTATAAAAAGGAAATTTTAATTAAATCTTCTTGGCGCCGTCTGTTAGTTATGGACATAAAATTAAGTGTCCTTTTTAAGGACTCCGCCCTCGAAAAAGTTAATAATTTGGGCCTCACTTTGTTTTAATTCTCAAGTATCTCTGGAGTTCCTCAATGGTCGCCAAGTAGCGTAAGACTACATACATACATTGGAAAACAATTTACAGCCATTTGGTGAACTTTTAGATATTCCAAAGTATGTATTTGAGCAACATAATGCATCTATTGATGTTGCATAAAAGTAAAAAAATTGGTTTAACTCTCAAAATATTACTTTTCTCGACTGGCCTGCGTGTAGCCCTAATCATAATCCAATCGAAAACTTTTGTGGCATCATATCTCATACGGTTTATGGAATTTTTTGACAGTACTCCTCTGTAAATGAACTTCGATCTGCTGCTGAACGTGTTTGGTACGAAATAGACCCCCAAGTGATGCGGGATTTAGTTTCTTCGATGGAAAGTCACATTTTTGCATTAATAGCAGCCATTGTAGGTACAGTTCGTTTTAAATTTATGGATATTTTTCTGCTAACAGACAAATTGTCTATACTTTTGCCACAATGTTAAATTTGTTTTTTTTGTCATTATATATTATGTAAAGCGTATAAATTAAAATTTATTGTTTGTGTATGAAAGATTAGTTCCCAGTAACATATGACAGTTAAGTTATAACAATTAGTTACATATTTCTCAGTACAGAAGCATAACCGATCATTGTCTAAACTTTTGCTACGCACTGTAATGCGTTATCAGTCATAAAAATACATTGTTTGCCACTAGGAACAATTGAGCAGTATTTCTGTTTTGACTTTTTCTAACAGCGCCTAAGGACTTCGGTTCGTTTGCGAATCACTAGATGTCTCAATATAGTTTTACTTACATTTTTGGTAACTGATTTATTCCGGGGCAAGAAGTATATATTTAAAAGAAAAAAAAAAAAAAGCAGAAAATATACGATGGGGAGGTATGATACACACTTTTTTACAAATTTTTTACAACCCTTAGAAACCTACTTTTAAACAAATTTTTCGTGTCTTCTTATAAAGTGACCTTTTATTCATTTATTAAAAATATTGTGAATTTAAAAAAGAATCATTCCAAAAATTTATTCCAATTACTGTGAATGGTTACTACTGTATCAAATCTCCGCATTGCTGGGGAGGATTGATACACTAGCAAGCGAGGTTTGATTAGTGTTGAATCCAGACCTTTACCTCCGGGGGGGCGGGGGGAAATTTTGATCCCTGGGGGGGACACTAGTATTCCAACATGAAATTTTCTCTAATTTCATTAATATACCAAAACCTGCTAAAGCGGAATCTCCGAGGATCAGAAAAAGTTTCTGTCTTAACAAGTATCCCTCCAGTCGGGATTTTGAAAATCGTCTGTTTCCATAGATTATGCTATATATAAGTTTGTATTTTTTATTTTCAAATTGAAAATTTAAAAAACTTTTAAAAATTCTATTTAATTTAAGATACTCTTGTACTTTATTGTGCCCAAACCATTATTGAAAAGATAAAAAATAAGTGTGGCATTCTTAGGTTACTGTCACTCTCACTCCTAAATATAACTTATATAAGTTATGCTCATTTGTTTTTTATTTAATCTCATTGTATCCTACAGTTTAACTTGCCATACAGGATTTGAATATCCCATTTCATAAAAGTTTTGAATCAACATTGCTACAATTTACCTCTGAAATATTTCTATTAATATACAGTTATTCATGAAACAGCACCGAAAAATGGCAATAAATCACAATTAAATATTAAACTTCGTTACAAGAATAACAAACAGAGTTTACAAATAATGCAATAACAAATTTTTATTATTTGATATTTACTTATTATTTAATAATAATGCTTTCAGATACAGACGTGGGCGGTATTAAATGGAATAGGGAGATTTTTCTCCCTTTTTTCGTGGGGGGAGAATATAGTTGGGCAACGCCCTACTATGTTAAAAGGGTCATTTTCAAAATATGCATACATATGCTGTCCCACAGTAAAAAAAAAAATTGTACTCATAATATATTATTTAAAACTGACTATAAATATTATATTTATTTAATTACACTACACAACATATTTCTAAAACATAAAAATAATCACTTTCATATTTTTTCCCTAAAGATGCAGATTTTTGCATCTAGTAGAAGAAAAAAATAGCTGTCCCTCTTCTGTATTTTATAATTCTGTAATATTTTTTCACTTCATTTTTCACTTTAAAAGGAAAGTAATTGGGACATTTAATGAGATAAATCATCATTATTTTAAATTTCTGACATTATTCCCGCAAAAAAAAAAAAAAAAAAAAAAAAAAAAAAAAATTAAGAAAATCTACAAAACATTTTGTCTCTCATATTTTGTCAAGTCTGTTACCAAGCTACAATTTCATGAAATAAAGGTTGACAATTTCACCAAGAAATGGCAGCACATTTGCAATAAAAACACTTATACTAGTTAAATATTTACTTGTAGCCATTTTCTTTTGCAGTTGAAAAACAACAGTGTAGTGGAGTAAAGAATTTTTTATAAAGGTGAGTATTTTTATTCAATGTCAAGTCTGTTACCTAATTTTTTATGTTAAAAATATAAGTTTAGTACTTTCTTTTGCTTGAATATTATTATCTAGTTAATATATTAAAGATTTTGTTTTGTTTCTTAGTGCTAATAATTAGCATGTAGGTTTTGGAAGATATTTTGCTGTTAATGTCATGTCTGTTACGGGTCAAGTCTATTACCATGTTACTGGTAATTTTGAGAAAAATAGTGTATAAAAATTATATCGAAAGCTAAAGTGCTTAATTAATTATATTTACAGACACATCTAACTTATACATTATCACTCATTTCATTTTTAATGTGAAATTTAAAAGTAATTTTTTTTTAAATGTTTGTCTGAATTGTATGCATTTATTGAAAATGACCCAAAACCTTTTACTGTAGATGAAATATATATTTTTTTCCTCTTAATTTTTTAATTATTTTGTAACGTCCGCAATATTTTCAAACTTATGAAAGATAAAAGTTATGTAACATTTCAAAATTTAAAATTGAAACCCCATTTGTATACTTCTATCTGCGTCTATGTTTAAGTATAACTTCTTAATATTAATGAAAACAAATCTTCCGTAACATTCATGTCCACTAAAGAAATAGAGATTTCACTCTTTTTTTAAATACTTTAATTTTATAAAATATTAATAGCAATTTAAATAAATAATACCATATAATGTGTATGTACTAAATAGTAATTATAATATTCTATATGTAAAACCATCAAATCTACCTTGTGTATAAAACTAATCCTTACTTCTTATAAAGCACTGTTTTTGATAAATCGCATAAGTTCAGTATTAAATATGTAATTGCTCACATTTAAACTAAGCGAATGCGTCTTGGTTTCGAAGATGCATAATGTGTGATCACTGCATCGACGAATTCATCTGTTGGCTCCTCATCACCTTCGATAGATACTTTAATACACGGTTGTAAAGTATCCTGCCCCATGCGATTTCTGAGTTTTGTCATAATTCTATTCATTGTGCTAAATGACCTTTCTACACTCGCTGTTGAAATTGGTACACACAATACACACTCGGCAAGTTTTTTCAAAACTTCGTATCCAATATCAGCTTTTAAAATGAAAGAAGCGACATCTGTACTGGTATCATCTAAATTACTGTGTGCAACGTACTTAAAAGAACGGAGATCTGTCACTGCTGCATCCTCTTCCTGAATTCCAAAAAGATGGCACAGCTCCTTACACTGCTTTTCATTTATTTTTACAAATTCTCCAAAGCTTCGAAAAAATGCACATAGTTCTATTAAGCGCAGTGCTTTATTATTAAATCTTTTTTTAACTTGATGAA